>VWZN01002361.1:13014-38499 GCA_013396955.1 Regulus satrapa | reverse complement strand
AGGCAGTGAGACTGGCAGAATGGTTGATAAAGACATTTTCTAACTATTACTATAAGTATATAATCAGGGGAGCATTAAACAGAACTATAGAAATTCACAATTCAAAAAGAATGTGTGGTAAAGAGAGCCTGAGTAGAAAGACCAAGAATGATGCACATAGTGGGGGATAAAGAATGATTCCCCAGATAAACTCAAATTTGATTGAACCTGTTTTTGTTGAAGTGTATTAAGACCTTTGCAAAAAGTCCTTTGCTTTATAGAGAAGAGATGACTGCAGATGCATACTGAAAAAGAAGTATATGTGATGCCTTCACACAGCTCAAAAATTGTCTGCCCTTTGAAGACCTGAGAAGGTTTTCTTCTTCAGAATGCCACTTTTCTGGCTTGAATTGGCTTGAGTCACAGACCCAGGACTGAGGCAGCATCTTAAGTCAGCACCTGGAAATGAGTGTTGAGCTACCTGGGAGAAGAGTTCACAATTCCAGGTTGGGCCTGTGCTGCTTTGTTCACCCTCAGATAGATTTGTTATTTGCAGTTGCTCTCCTTGCTTTCTCAGTGTTGTGCTTAAAATCTCTGACATAAAAGTTCCTGTTTAACCTCTGTGTTATAGGAGGCATCCTTCTACCTGCAGTTGGCTCAAAGGACAGTGTCACATAGCACAGCAGCTGAAGTGAGCCACCTGTGAAATTACATATGTTTTTGCTTTTCTTTTTCTTTGGCAGAGGCATATTGGGGGGCATAGTGGACAGAATTTTGCCAGTCCAGAGCCATGAATTCAAGCCATCACCAAGGACGTGCCTTACACACTATCTTGAGAGGGGATTCTGGCTCAGATCAAGTGACTCTTCAGTCAAGAATAGGTCCTTGAGTACATGGTCAAGTGCATCTGGCCTCTGCAGTTCAGGCTTAAAGATCTCCACTGTAAATCTCTGAGTCTACTAAATATACTCCTCTTATAAGGAGAAAGCAGCTTTACAGCATTGCCTTGTAGATAGCCAGGGTTCTTTATGCTTTATTTACCCTCAGGGGTTGTCTAAGTTTTGTGAGTCAGGATGATCAGGGCATATAACACTAAAATAGTGATGTCTGACTCTCACCAAGGATGCTTATGTGATCCATGTTCTGCTCATGGATCTGGTGCTTGATGATTAGGGGAAATAGGTCCAAAGGGCCAGTAAAGCTCAAGAATAATTTTTTAAAAAAAAAAAGGACCAGAATTTTCTTTTAATCTCTAAATTTTTAATATTGACTCAGGCTAGGGAGTAGGGAATGTCCAGCTTTTAGCACCCAGAGTATTCTTTACAGAGGCAGACATAAAATAAAGACTGTATCTTGCAAGGCTCTCATGGAAAGTAGCCAATGTGTGGACATTACTTTGATTAACTCATGAAAAAATCCTTGAATAAATAGTATTTAACAGCAGTTATTACAAGAAAGATGATTGCATCCTACTAATATGCTGTCTATGACATGATTCTTTGAGAAAATTACTTGGCAGTATGAGCAGAGAGGAAAACATTGATTGAAATTGGCACTGACCATTCACAGTGGACTGTCTGTGTGTATCTAGAAAGGTTGCACATTGCAAATCATTCATGAATATAATGAACTACTGAATATAAAAATCAGAAATTAATATGACACTGAATGAAAATAAACATAAATTAGCCTTAAATTTAATGTCTGAATTGAGAAAAAAAATAATGCCGAACTAATAATGTTAGTTTTTTATGGGAGAGGGTATTATTTATCCCTTTGTGATTTTGTTATACATTTTAATTCATTTAAAAAGGCTAATAGATAATCATTCAAATTTTTGAGATACTGTTCAATTCGATTCCATAGAAACAGAGGGAAAAAATGTAGTCTGACACATTATGGAAAGATTCAGATAAACTAAATTGATGTGTTTGAATCCTTTTTAATGTAAAAACAAAAAAAAAAAAAGCCTTGTAAGGATATAGAATAAAATAAAGTGATATCTTTTTGTAGGAAGCTTGTTTCAGAGCACAGGAGAGAGAATATAAATTATGTACTATAGAGGCAAATCATTAAGTTATAAATGCAGTTAATGGGAGTGGTGGAAAGAGGGACAATAGAAAACACTACCCGGGGAGATATTCTCTGTCTCTTCCATTCCCAGCCAAGGGAAAGAGGGCTGTTGGGCCAGCTTAAGGGAGAGCATTTGGCATTTTCAGGCTGCATCATCCTCATTATCATCTCAATTTCTCCCATGTTTCAACTCTGAGGATTCTAGAGCTTTGTCCTCTGAAGTAACAAAAGCAGGTGTATAGCAAAGGTGCCAACCAGTGGCCTTTTCACCAATAGGTGGTGTTCCAGCCTTGCCTCAGGGCCAGTTTGTGCTTTCTGATTGAGAGGGAGGTGAGAAGAAAATTAAATCTTGCTTGTGCAAGGTTAAACCTTTAGGATTTACTGGGTCTGAGCAGCACTTGCAGTTCCTAGGGTGGGCAAAAAATCCCAAAAACAACTTGTGGCATTGGTTTTAAAATAGTGGCAAAAGCATTTTGTTTGAGGAAAGTATGTGTTGGTTATTTAGGAGGTGAAAGTGTGTTAATGCTTTGCAGACCCATGCCTCCCTTGGCGAATAGATTTACACAGATATTGGGTAAAGTGTTTCCATGGCAATGCCGAGGCCTTTTGTCAGCATTTTTCAAATGAGTATAGAGAGGTGAAACACTGGGCAGTACAGGGCAAACACTTTTGCTTCCCAGCACCCAGAGGAAACTGACCCTTCTGAACTTCTGTGAGGGATGAAAAGGCAAGAGGCAACAAGGTGTTAGCTGTGGGAGGCTTTTTGTATTATTGTCTGTATATCATTCCAGACAGAAAAAGCTGAAGACTGCCTTTTCAGGGAGCTCAAACAGAAGACCATTTGGTGATTAAAGGAGAGAAGGAGAGGTAAAAGCTGCTTTTGCAAAGGAGTAGCTGTTTAGACAATGCTCATGAATAATGATTTAGCCAGATGGTTACTGGCTGTTGGACTTCAGGCCTGAACAAAGTCTCATGCATGGGGCTGAAGGGATGGTTAAATACTCAAGTACAGGCAGACAAGCTCCTATTTAGCCAGCTTTTTTTTTTTTTTTTTTTTTTTTTTTTTTTTTTTTTTTTTTTTTTTTTTTGTTTTTTTTTTTTTTTTTTTTNTTTTTAGTTGTGAGAAGTAATTCCACTGCATTGAATGAAGGATGAATAATGCCTAGTGGTCTGTCCAGAGTTCTGACATGTTAACTTCTCCTCCCCCCCCTTTTATTCTTAAGCCTGAGCTTGGCTGTAGTCCTCTGCCTGATGCAGGCTAAACAAAGGATGTGTCCTGGAAGATGGAGGAAAGAAATGAGCCCTGAGTCCTCTGTAGAGGACTGCTCCATGAAGAGTTCTCTACACTTTTTGGATTTGCCCAAAATTTCTCACAATGGGCACTGTTGGAATACTGTTACCTGAGAGCATCTTTGTATGAGTGCTGGACCATGAAAAAATGTTTAAGATGGTATTTGAAACAATATGGGTCTAAATTGACAATTTAGACTCTCTCTTAGCTGACAAAGTTGATGACATCAGTAGATGCAAACTTGGGGAAGTCATAAGTCAAGCAGGAAAACATTTTCACAAAAAACTTCTGGTTTTGGATGCTGTATATATTTTTATATTTACCAGGGATACACTTTACACCACCAACCTCTCAGTAGATCTTTGTGTTAGTTTTAGCTAGAATTCAGGGATATGCAAATAAATCCCTCACAGAAGCTGGGAAGACACTGCAATAGTAGGTGCTGTCACAGCAAGATGATGGCAGTGAGACTGAAATGAATTGGGGACACCATTTGAAAGAACAAGCTGGGAATTGTGACTTTATTTAAGGTGCTCACAGGCATTCTATTAAGGAATATACAGGGTATACTCACTGTTTTCAAGGCAAATCATGAATTTATTGATTCACTAATCAACCCACAGGTAAATGATGGTAATAGGACTGCTTCTAGAAGCTTAGAATGGCAAACACACCTTTTTGATGTTAATGAGCGGTCAGCAAACTGCAGCAAAACCATGTGCTGGTGGTGATGCACCAGAGGGCTCTATTGTTATCAGCACTCACTGGAGAAACTATTCCTGGAACATCAGAAGCCTTAGGTGAGACAAAGGTCCCAAAAGAGAGTGCAGTTTTCCAGGTCTGGGGACACAGCTGATTCCCAGAGCCTCTTGCTAAGGCAGGGGCTGGGGAGATGGTGCTCTTGGCTGCAGGTGGAGGGTGTCACCAAGTAAAGGAGCTGGATGACGAGCTCAGCAGCCGCACAGCATCAGACATGACAAAAAATAAAAATGACAGATCTCCAACACCATGCAACTACAGGAACTGGGGTGCACACCTGTACTGAAGGAGAGGCAGGCAGAGTGTATTTTTCTGACTGGAAAATGGTGACAAAGCCCAGAAACCTGTGACTTCTGGCACTCAGAGAAGATGATCAGTGCTGTGGTAACAGATGAGAAGCTGGCAGTTACCTTCAATGACAAACTGAACCAGGGCAGGCTGATCCTGAGCCACACAGCAGCACCAGGAGAGATCAGCAAGAGATTGCTGTGGCAGGAAATGGAGGTCACAGTCTGGTGGCCTAACCTGTTGTCAGAGGTTGTTTGTTGCTGGTCAGAATTATGAATCTGTGACATGGGGAGAATGCTGAGCCTGGTCCAGCCCTCAGGTATTGACCCTGCTGCTCTTCCATGTGATACAGGGGACACCTGCAGCTTATGAAGTGTGACTACGTAGTTCTGGGTGTAAGGGTCAGGACCTAGAGCTCCAGACCTTACCAGTGAAGTAGGAATGGCTCTTATTTTTAAACAAAGATCTAAATTAATTTAAAATTAATTTTAAGATCTCGTTATTCCTTTAGGCCAAATCTATGAAGTTTGAAAACTCATACCTTTTTCCTTTTAGTGCCAGGACATATTTTACTCGCAAAGCCCTTTGGAGTTGATGCCAAGGATTAGGTGGGATTTTTTGTGTGGCTTTTTTAAAAAATTATTTCTTTTTTGTTTTGTTTTGGTTTTGTTTTGTTTTTTGTGGTCATTGGGGATCCAAATTATTGTTTATATTTGCTTGAACTCACTTCTACTGTGCTTGATACCATTATAAGATTTGTCTTTTTTCCCATTGAAAAGTGTAACTACTTCCAACATTAAAGAAAGAAAAAGCTCATAATTGATGTTTGGTTATTAGAGGCATAGGAACTCCAGCTAGGCTGAAGGCTGTCTTAGCATTATTAGTTATATTTTGCCAACAAAAGATATTCAGCTTGTACTGCTACAGAGAACAGAGAACGAGTCACACTAATGACCATTAGAAGTTTTTAATTTTAATACCTCTACTATTTCACTGCAGAGAAGAGCAAGAATGAAAATTTAGCACAATACTTCTAATTTTGTTTTATTAGGATGGCTTTAGGAAAGTGGGAATTTCATCAAAGAAACAATTCCTATTGATATCGCTATCATTACTAAGTACTGCAGAAATGGATTTCTGTTTCAATTATTTCTTACAATGTAACAGTGGTTACAGTAATTAAAGATGTATTTATCAATAGTTGTTTTGTAACTTCCTTTCTCCTGTGGTTATTCTAAACTTTCTTGAAAACACTTGGTGAAGGCATGGTCTGAAATCAACATTTTTCCCTAGATTAAACATTGGTCATTACTTTTGTACTGTAGTAAGTTCTGGTAGGATTCCTGTGCTGAGTTTTGGGCTCAGTTGTGTAGCAGAAACATCTGGTTATTTGGCAGAATCTTCAGACAAATATGTTGCCAACTTCGGAGGTTTTTCCTCGTTTGCCTTATGACTTGGATTTTCTTGGCAGATTGACTCAAATTCCTTAATGCCATTTCAAAAAATTTTCTTTTTAAGATAAAGGCAATAATTCAAAAGATCCAAGTCAATGTTTATACACTGTAAGTTCATCTTGGAGTATCACTGAAAGAGCAGAGGTGACTGGAATGAAAAGTCTGGATGCAGTATAACTTATTCAATTAAATTAAAAAATAAAAAAAAAATCTTCTTTTTTGTTTTCATGTAACATATAAAATATCTGAAAATCTTAATTAGTGTGATGATACGTCCTGTCCAAACTTTAATAACTGTGATATTTACTGTCCTGGAAAGCATTATGTTCTGATGGCATTTGCACAAAATATATCTCAGTGTACTACTGTATGTAAATTCTTGTAATTGCAGTGACCACGGCCTATGAGAAAGCCCCAGGACATCTGACATTTCTCAATATGTGCTGTATGCTGAAAAAGTAAAATAGCTTTTCAGAAAAAAATAGATGGCTGAATGTGGGGAAGTTCTGATGGTAATTCTTCAAATAAAGCTGATCAAGAACAAGTATCATGGTAATATACAAATTAGCCTTTAAACTATACCCAGCTCTGTCAAAAGCATTATCTAATCTGAGCATACTGACAAGGAATAATAGATATGTTCATCCAGAACCATCATAACAGATGGTTAAAATTTGCTAATATTTTCCAACCAAATGCCCTGTCAATTGATTATTTCCTATTGGCAGAATGCTCAAAATAATTTTGTTCTGTACACCTACATTGTTCTTTTATATGTTCCTGTTCCTGGAAGAAAAACCCCAGGGTGCTGTTCTTGGAAATGCAAGGGGAGCTCTGTGCCTTATGCCCATATTTGCTTTTACAAATTAGGTCTGTTTATACAGAGAGATTATTATGGCCTTTTAGGTTGTGCTTACCTTCTTATTTTTTTGTTACGATTTCTCTAGTGAATTCTTCTTTCCCATGACAAAGACAAGTAACATAATCCTGCTGGATATTCAAATTTTGATCTCTTTTGTCTCTCTCTTATAAATGCTCTCAGGGAGGGTTATTTTCTTCACATTAGTTTGCTAGAATAAAATTGACTAGCCCTGGAGGCAATGTTAATATCTTCTTGTGCAGATTCTGATCCAAATGCCAAGACCAGGTGGCAGGGCTTGGTATGAATGGGATTGGAAGGGGTTTAGGCAATTTCTTCACCATGTAATTCCTTAGCCTGGTTTATTACATCCAGATCATTCATCTAGTCATATCCCCTGAACATCCATCTTCATGATTCCACCTGCTATTTCTCTCCCGTTTTTCAGCACAGTGCATGCAGAGTTTCTGTGTGTTTTAGGGCTATGTGGTACACAGGCTGAGTGGATGCTTCATCCAAGACCCACCAACCATGACTTGCCTTTCCATAAAACTGTTGAGTAGCAGACAATTTTTAAACTGTAGTAGCTAAACATTTATGCACCTGTTACATAGTGAAAAAGCAGGAAGGCTGGAAAAGATTTTGTGAGGACCTACAGGCTTGTTTCAGCTTTTTATAATGAAACTCAGTTCAGTAATCGGCAGTTGATCTGTCTTTAAAATAAATAGAGATTAATATTTTTAGTTGTTTGAGTGGTATCCTATTTGAACTCGATGATCCTAGGGACCTTTTTTGACCATAAAAATGCTAAGATTCTATGATTCTGTGACTCGGCAGCACTCCCATCTGATCTGTACATAAATGTATACTGTGCTGCCGTATTAAGAGAACTACCAATGGATAGAAAAGCGGTGTTGGAGAAGGGTCTGATATATTCAGATTTAGGAAAGATGAAAGTAACCAAGTGTAGCCAGTTTTGAATGCCTTTATTCCTAATATACTGGAGCAATTATTGTAAAATATGCTACAAATGTGAAAATATTTTCTTGTGGTGCTATGAAAATAGTTGTGCCCTTAGCATGACTGCTGCAAAAAGTGATGGACAAAGAAGCAAATGCAACTTTAATTTACTTTTAAAGCAGTATACAAAAACCTTTATGTTATCTTTCTTTTTTTTTTCAAACTATTTTCTTTTTTAAAAAACATCCTCCCTGTTCCACTTCTAGGCATAGGCACTTCAGTATAAATGAATACTGATGATGAATTAATTCAGTCTACAGTAGATCTGCATAGACTAAAAGTAGGTTATTGTACAAAGCTCCAGTTTCTTGCCAAAGTGATAACTTGGGGCCAGCAGAGGTACTAAAATTGAGTATGACACTAAAAATTAATCTGGCTTTAAAAAACTGTCTGTAAAATGTCACTGTAGCATTTTATTTTTATCTCCTAATTTTCTATCACTATCTTGTTTACTTGCTTTCCATATTCATCTTATTCTCTCACCTTACTATTGCTCTTTAAAGGTACTGACTTGGATTTAATTTTCTTCTTTTGAAGTAAATTGTGATTTTTTTTTCTATCCCTTACATTGTGTCAGCTGTAATTTTCTCTTAAAACTTACTGGAATTGAAGTGGAGGAAAGAATTAATATCTGGATTTTGAAAAATACTGAAGTTTCAGCACTCAGGATTCATTCCTAGTAGGGAAGTTCTGCAGGTAGTTCTTGGATGGAGTCTCAGACTAAAAGTTGGAGAAAAGTATCAGGTTTTGTGGTATTTAAGGCAACGAATAGGGAGCCAGAACCACAGAACCACAGCTGTAGAAATATTTTGGGAATCCAAAGAAGCCAGTTTAAGGGACTTCTTATAAACTGAGCTTTTCACTCTGTTGAGAAGGAAATGTATACATATTTTTTTGTTTTTATTTCTGTGCAATGCAGCAATATTATATAGGTATGTGTGTATTTTAACTTGTAGGATATGTGTTAACTAATCTCTGTCATACTGAAAACAAGGTGCTTCATTCATCTTCCAGTGTGTGACCTTAAGAAAATTCTAAGTGTTAGAACCAATGGAAGAAAAAAAAAATATATTGCTAAATTGCACCACTGTTTGTGGTAATATTTGTATATTAAACTTGATACCACTACAACTATGATGTTTTTCCTTTCCTAATCCTTGCAGAAATTAATTATCCAGTTTGAAAGTTTAAGAAAACCACTGACAATGAATTTATCTAGCAGGATTTCTTAGGTGAAGAAATTTGACACTCTTTACCCATAGAGACCAAAAAAAAAACCAAAAACCAACAAAACATGGAATACAAACTACAAAAGCTTGACTTGCACAGATTTGTGTAGTCTACCTTACTAATTGCTCTGAAATTCCTCATTGGCTGCTGTATTTTTATAAGATGAAGAGAAAATTAGTGTGCTGTTGCAATTTATAAATAATTCTTGCACATTTAACTCATAATTTTCATCATTAGTCAGGAAGCAATTAACATTTTAAATGCTAATTTTTAGACTATTAAAGAAATATCCGCTGATATTAGACTGCTGAGATGGGGGAGTGCCATGGAAGATTATTATAGCTTAAAGACTGTAGAGGAGAATACTATATGTTTCAATTCAGTGTCAGCAGGAAGTCATATGGTGCAATTCTATAGAAATCTGGGAGATATATTTTAACCTCTGGAGGAAAAATAGCAAAGCAGAGTTATATAGAAAGCCTTACCTGAGGAAAAAAAAAATAAAATTAAATGTAAAGCAAAGCGAAGGTTTTTTCAATGTCAGAGCTCTATTTTTTTTAAGCAGGATGTTTAGTTTTGTCCATTTTTATACATCTAGCATTAGAAATTTTTCCCTTGTAGTCTTTTCTTATTTTAAACTTACAGAAGTCATGTTAGAATGATGACATCTGGACATCTTCAGCACCCAAGGCTAGTAATTATGTGTAAGCAGACATTCCCACTGATGGGATGTGCAACGAACTGGCTTTCCACTTTTATCTCTGTATCTCAGCTATTCATTCCAGTCAGCAGAGGAGAAGCTTAGTAGAAAAAAAACAAAGTCCAAACAATGAGGACAAGCATAAACAGCTGGAAGTTTAAAACATTCAACTAAAACCCAATGATGTATTAGTTGAAACTCACTTTACTGGAACAATTGTACTTTGTAAAACACATGTTTAATGTGTTTTGGATTTACCTGTCTTCCATGGCATGTTACAATGGAATTATTTCACTGTTCAATACTTGGGAGACTAAGCATTGTCTAAAAGCGCAAATTTATACTAAAAAGATGAGAAAACGCCCTGAAGCATTGTGGCAAGCCTTAGGTTCATATGTGTTTGCAAGGCCAGAAAATTATGGATAACTGCAGACTCTTGTGCAAAAATCCATGACTGATCTATACAATAAATACCTACCTTAGAAACCTAATAATTTGTAGAAAGTCACAAATGCAGATGAGAAGTCAAATCGGTATGTACAACCCCTCTAACTTTCCTTACTGGTGTAAGGTCATAATGAGCCCTTACATTTTCATTTGAAAAAAAAGTAAAAAAAATATTGGCTTTTGCCAAAGGAGGAGGCTCTGCAGAATGGCCTGTCCTGTCTTTTCTTCAGGAGCCTTAATTGACACTCATGGCAGTGTCAGACCGTCAGATAAGCAAATTATTGGAACAGTAGTGGGAAGCTAGAATAGTGAGTTATGTTTCTATCCTGTACTGGTGAAATTAGGGTGGAAACTGCTCCTGAAAATAGCATGATTTTTGTTCTCTGGTGCTTTGTCTTTTTTCTTTGCTTCAGAGAGGCTGAGCTATAATACCAGGGCAGAATGTGCTGGGACATGGGTGACACAAGATCCTAAGGATGAAATCTGATTTCAACAAGAGTCTTTTTTATTTTGAAAGCTTTCACTGCAAATGAAAGCCATGGCATAGGAAGTATGACTTCACCTTTTCTTTGTAGCTTAATAGCATGTGGGAGGTCTCCTGTGTTCAGGTCAGCCCAAGATCATGTAGACATCTAGCATTTCAGCTTTATTCAAGCCCTGGTGTTCCCTTCTTCCTATGTGGGTTAATAAGTTTAGAAGAATTTTCTCACTGATTTATTTTCTCCAGAAATAGTGAAAGGGAGTGATTCTAACTGTTCAGTATTGGAGGGGGAAATGCATATTGAAACCGCTTAAAGCACAAAGAAAAAGGTATTATAACTTGACTAAGAATTGGTTCTCCATTTGATTATTGCATCTCAATCTCACCTTCATCCCAGTTTGAAACAAGCTAAGTATCCAGATCTATGCTTTCAGCATGCTGCAATTTGCAATCTGCAAACTCTTAATGGTATTACTGTTCTTAAAAAGAGAGAGTATTTTGATATTCCTTACTCCTACACACATTCCCATGTGCAGTCCAACCTACAACATCCTGACCTGTTATACATATTATTGCTGGAAGGTCTGCAGGTATTTTGCAAGACTGCCCATACTAACACAGATGAAAAGCACTTCCAAAGAGCCAAAAAACATAAGAGTTTCATGCCAAGTCACTTTCCATTGTTTACCAGCAGCCCTTGCTAGCCAGGGGCATCCCAGCTGACTGGAAGTCAGCAAATGTGATGCCCATCTACCAGAAAGGCTGGAAGGAGGATCTGGGGAGCTACAGGCCTGTCAGTCTGACCTCAGGGCTGGGGAAAGTAATGGAGCAGATCATCCCGAGTGCCATCATGAGTATGCACAGGACAACCAGGGGACCATGGGTTTAGGAAAGGCATGTCCTGCTTGACCAACCCGATCTCTTTCTATAGCAAGGTAGCCCATTGTATAGATGAGGGAAAAGGGCTGTGGGGTTTGTATGTCTAGACTTCAGTTAAGTCTTTGACATTGTTTCTCACAACACTCTAAATCCAACTGCAAGATCAAAAATTCTTGAGGTTTCAATGCAGCTCTCTTTTGAAAAGGGAGGAGGCAAAAAATCATTATAAAGTACAAGTTAACTGAGTTATATTGTTCTTTTAAGGCAGCCACTATGTGAAAAAGGAAAATAATATACTTCCTATATTGAATTAATAAATAAAAATGTATGCCTAATAAGATCCTATTGCCATTTGCATTTGGTCTCTCAATTTCCTTCCAAAGAAAAGATAGTCTAAGAAAATTCATTGCAAAAATGAAAGATCAAGAAAGAGAGTGTGCTAAGAAAAAGAATGATCCTGACCTTCTCTAATTGCTTCTCTTGAAATCTACTGATGATTTGTACTTTAAAATGCCCACCTTCTATTTCAAAGTAATTTTAAACAGACCCACTACATTTTTCCTCTTTACCCATTATTGATGTGTGATTGAGGCTTATTTTCCTAATATATTTTTAGAGAGTTTTGAAAATTATTTTGACATTTTATGGCAGCATGTAGAATGGTAAATATGTTTTAATCTTCCACTTTAGTTATTTCCTATTCTTTTTGCAATACAGTTGACAAATGTATACTTTTTTGTACTAATTAAAGTATATTTATTTTTACAGGTAAGTATGAGACTATATTTTATATGTGTGTGGGGGGGTGTACATATCTGTATGTGGAAATGATTATTCAGAAAAAACACTGGAAAAACTTCCACATAATCTTTATGACTTTCTTAGTGCCAGAAGAACAATGTGTAATATTTAGCTCTGTCTTCAAAGGTTTTATAAACCATTCTTTTAAACATCTGTGGGGAAATTCAGAATCAGATACACATATTAAAATGTTGAGTTGGATATTGTGCACACTCCCTGCTAGCACTTATTTTTATTTACATTAGCAACTTTAGTAGTATCTATCAAACTATTATTTCTATTTCTGTAATAAAAAATTATCTGAAAAACATATTACCTGAAAAGTAATAAACAATTAAGTTAATGCTAAATATTAGCAGGGGGCAGGGGATGGGAAATGTAGTGTTTTTGTTGCTTTGAAATTTTTTTAACTTCCAAATAATAATACAATTTTTCTGGTGACAAGAAATTCCAACCTGATAGACCTGGAAATACTCTGTTGAAAATTGTGGTCTTATTCTATCATAGGTTCCAATGGTGGTATAATCTCTTAAATTGAAGAGAAATGCCACAGAATTATCTGGGACAGTAAGATAAACTGACATTCTTTTGCGTAGTTTTGCTACTTTTGCTTCCACATGATAGTCCAGATAAAAAGTTGTCTATGGAAGACAAAATTTTAGTGATTTTTGGTAACTTAGTAACAGAGGACCATAGTCCTGAAGTACTCTTCTGTTTAGAACTTATTTCTTTCCTGAGTTTTATCCCTACATTTTCCTCCCCCATCTGTGGCAACTTTCTAATCACTTCACACAAATATTGTGGTATCCTTTCCACTATGATCTTGCATTCCTATCACGGAACAACTGAATACCCACCTAACTAATACAAAGGTTAATATCCAGACCACATGGTCTACCTTGGTGATATTTTCTAAATGTTGTTTTAGTTTCTTTTTGATTACAGGTATTTCCAGACTTCTATTATTTCAAGATATCTGCTTTAATGCAGAATATACATCCTAAAGTATATTCAAATTCCCTTTTTTTATTAATATTCCCTATCTTTTAAAGGAATGCTCTTTCTGCCAGTGCTTATCATGCTCATGTTTTTTTTTGTTTCTGCTAGAAGGCAGTATTTTCCACCTAGACTTATCTTCAAACTCTTCATACACCAGTAAACATTAGTATTTGATTCGTCTCCTGCCATATTTATGTATTACCAATTTTACACCTTACATTTGAAGTTGCTAAACAGTTTTCTGTTTGTTGCAATCTCCTTGTAGTGTAGGTATGTTAATATATTTACTTCCCATTCTAAATATGTGTTATTCAAGGTATTTTTGGTAATATCACAAAACCATAGAATGGCCTGCATTGGAAGGGGCATTAAAGATCATCTAGTTCTAGCCCCCCTGCTATGGGCAAGGGCATCCTCTATTAGACCAGATTGCTCAGAGCCCCATCCAGCCTGGCCTTGGACAGTTCCAGGGATGGAATATCCACAGCTTCTCTAGGCAACCTGTTCCAGTATCTCACTGTAAATATTTTTTTTCTGAATTTCTAATCTAAATCTACTGTCTTTTAGTTTACAGCAGTTACCCCTTGTGCTATTGCTATATGCCCTTGTAAAATGTCTCTAAGTAATGAGATTGTCTCTAAGTTTTCCTATGGAAAACCACAAGCATTTGAAGAAAAACAAACCAACAACCTCTCACATGTCTATCTTTAGATGTGCTCATCTGTGTAAAGAGATTATATGCAGTATTTGCATGCAAGGTATTTTGTGACTAAATGAATTTTGAGCAGCAGCTATAATTCCAGAATGCTTAAACCTGAAGTAATTTATGGACCTCTATTGTGAGTGCAGGAAATGGAATGACATCTGGCACTTGTTGCTAGGCAAAATATGCCTACCAGATAGCACGTAGAAGTAATCCGGCAGTTTAACGAGTGGGAATGCTAAATTGCTTCCAATGTAGTTTGCCTGTGATGTATTTCTAAAATGAATATAAACATTTTTCCTAACCAATAATTTATGCCCACAAAATGTACACACCACTGCTTGTGTGGGCAGTCAGCCCCATGTGGGAAAAAAGTCCCAGCATTCTCGGGGAGCTTTTTTCTGGGATGTACTGAGCACCTCTCAAGAAGATTGATTTCAGTTAGAATTAACAAAATACACAGTTGCTTTTTAATGCACAAAATTAGGGTCTTGAAAATCAGCACCCATACACACTGTGAGGGCCGTGGATGTAGGGAAGGAGTGTAACCATCCCATGGACAGTGAAGTGAAAGAGAAATGATTATGTGTTTGTGGTGGTGGACTGGAGAGGTCACTACAAGACATCCTTCAGGGTATCCCTGACACAATAGAAAATAGCAATAACCAGTCTTCTTAGATGAGAGAAAACAAGTGTTTGGAATATTATGTAGGCAACTAGCATATGAGCCTTGTGGAAAAAAATTAGAAACACGTGATCGTTCACATCTGTTTGTCTGACCTTAAAGCCTTTCAAAAATTTAAACAAATATCTATTGTCTAATTGGTATTAAACCAAGTAGTGTTCAAAATGAACTCATGAGGATGCACCTTTTCCAAGAAAATCATGCTATTATATATACACCTTTCTTTTTAAATACTTGTAACAGAGAAGGATTGACAAATGTATATTTTTTAAAAATTGTATTTCATTATAATCTTACTTGGTGGGGTTTTTTTTTTGTTTGGTTTTTTTTGGTTTTTTTTTTTTAATTTTGTGGACCTCTATACTGTAGGTGTCTACCAAAGACTCCAGTTGAATACATATTGTATCTTTGTAGCTTTGATTGGCAACTGTAATATGAATGAGATTCTGCTTTGCTCAGTGATTGTCATTCACACATTCTTTGCAGAGAACATGAATTTGAACTAATGGCAAGAAAATTAAACAGTTCTTCTATTGATTTGTTAATTCTTCTTGTTATAAAGGCATTTCCTTTAGGGAAATTGCATTCTGTTTGGGAATATCTTCTGCAAGGCCTGAATTGATTCTTGATGTGATCACATCTCATCCTTTTGATTGACAAGGTTGATTCTTTCTGCCAAGATTTTTTTAAAAAATTCTTTTTTTTGCATTTTTCATATCATTGCTTTCTTCCTTCTTCTTGCACTTTTGTTTTATTTTGAGTATATATTTTAACAACTGTCTGTATTTTCTCATCTTCCATTCTTTTGTTTCTTCTGAATCCTCTTTTCAGTTATGTGGTTTTATTGTCTGTGTTCCACATAATATCCCAGTTCTTTCTACTCACCTGGTCCTGCCTCTTTTTCTCTCCTTGGTTTATTTTTTATTTCCTCAGACTCTTTAGTTTCTTCTTCATTTGCTTCTAGGTTCCTTACACATGTTCTATTTAATGCTTTCCTCTGCCTACCCCTACTGCCACAGCCATTTAAAGCAATTGATATTTTCACCTGGTCCTCCCCTCTCCAATTTCAGCCTGTACTTTTATCTTTTGTTCTATGGCAAGCCTTGACTAAAAGAATTTATTAAAAAGAAATATGTTCATCTTAGTTTGTAATATTTTAAGCACTATTTAAAAAATAGTTATGTTGATCTTGCATTCATGTACACTTTTTTGTCTAAGCCATCATAGTCAGTCTTAACTTAATCCATATTCATAAGTTTCAGTATTGGCATGAATTTGTTGTCCTTGTCTAATCTATCTTTCAAATTGATCTGCATCTTAAAACAACTAGCATATCCATAATAAACAGACATTATTAATTTCCATGATAATTTATTTTTCACAGAGTATGAAAGCTAGCTGGGGTTGCACATTGGAGAAACTCTGAGAAACAAAGCTGTGATCCTCAAAAGGAGAACAGGGGATTTTGGAGCTGTTCTTGTTTTTCAAAATCCTATTTTAACTGTTCTTAATTGAATAATTCTTTGGCTTTGTGACTTTAGTAAATTTTTTTCCAAGTTATTTTTTTGTCTCTTTTAAAAAATTCTATTAATAACCATTTAATTTGCTGACTAGTCAAGGTGTTACTGTAACTGGAATGGGTTTGTATTTATGTCAAGCTTGAAGAGGCATGAATAACCAGCATGAACAGAAAAATTACAAGTGCAGTGCACGTTGTGTTCTTATTAGTGTGTGTCAATTGGAAGCAGAAATAGCTTGTTTTTATCCTTGAGTTCTAAACTGTCCATACTTGTTCCTTTTATAATTTCTAGACCTTTCACTCCCACCTTCTTCCTCAAAATGTTTTAAAAGTGTAGAAGTCCTAGGGAACAAAAGGAAAAGTACTTTTCCATTATCAAGACAGCTTGGTGAAACTTCTTTTACTGTTTGGCTCCTTTTTTTTTTATTTCCTATTGTGTCCTTAAAAATGTTCGTTCTCTTCATCTCAAACTCAAAAGAACAATGAGAGTCTTGTTTACTGAATCTGTAATTTTAGAGGGTTTTTTTAATCTTCTTTTTTTCATTTATTGCAACCAAAGTTCTTAGGAATTTTAGCTTTTGAAAGCTGACAGAGAATCTGCCCTTTTGTCTGTGCATGTGAGAGATTTGTTATCAAAAGGAACCTCGCATCCTTTGTTAGAACAGCCTTCCTTTCTTGCTGCTGTGATTGAGCTTTTGAAGATCCTCTGATGGTTTCATTAGATGACAGGGACCCCTCTGTCATGAGCAAGAGTGATTAATCTAGAGATTGAAACCAGACATGAGAAAATCAGTGTGAATTTTGCCATTGACTTTATGAGGCCAGTCTCTTCTCTCATCCTTCTCTGCTTACAGTACTCCTTCTGTATGTGTTCTCTTTCTTTCCTTCCTGGCTACTTACTCTCTAAGAAGGAAATGTACAGTGCAAAGTGTAGGGACAAGCCCACTGACTTCTGTGATCTGAGTGTAAAGCCAGGGACTGGCTCAGCTTGAGTACCTTGGGAACATTAGCTAAACTCTTTCATATGTCCTCAAGTATGTTTTATTCCGTATCTATGAAACCTGGGTAATTTTTTTTTCACCACAGTTTCTGGGCATTGTGAGTGTAAATGGCCACACAAACACCTAATAATTGATTGTGATATGCTAAGATAATTTGGTAATAGAATTATATAAGTATCTGAAATTAAAAGAATTCAGGATTTCACCTGAAATTGCTTCAGAACTTTGGGATATACTTTACCCTGTGCTTCAAACTTTGTAAGAAATGGAAAATGTCTTTCAATTTTTTGGATTTTTCTTCTAAATTCATTACTTGTTAGCACTACATTTAAATGTGCATTGAAGAGAATAACAACATAAAGAGACTGAGAAGTTCAATTATACCACCCACACCTAGAAATAATCTTTTTCCACTAAGAATCTGGAACAACATTTTAAAAGCAAATAAAACAATCTCTTCACCTCCTATCCATTATGTTCTTCTAATTGAGAAGATTTCCCTGATTTATTTTGAACCAAGGAATAAAAATAGAGTTAATTTCAGTTTCCCATGAATTGCAGTCTCTGGTATTTTAAAAATGTATAATACTCTGCTGATTGCTCTTTGTTTAAAAGGATGGTAATCTGTGCATACTAGCACAGTTGGAGCTCTGTTCCCACCTGCCAGCTATTTTCTCACTGTTTATTTGGGAAAGAAGGTTTTTTTTGTGTTGCTCTTTAAGTAATTTGATGCAAAGAATAAGTAATATAATAGCTCCTGCTCTGCAAAATCCTATTCCTAAGTTGTCTGATCTTTTACAGAAAGGTCTGAGCACATTCATCCACCCAATTATGGTGATGTACCCAAGGCACTTAAGTTAGTAACCTCTCTATTTTATGAATATGCCTACATTGTTTTTCAGCCTGTGCTGTGCAGAACTGTGAGGTGCTATGAACTGTATATAAAATTTTTTCGAAATGGAAACTGAAGAAATCAGTTCTGATATATATTTCATAAAATATATGAGTTTTCTGAAAATGATCATGTTATCTGGAAAATTTTTAGGGGTTTAAAAGCAAGAATACCCTGGTAAAGACTTCTTTTCTCTAGGCATAAGGTCTAAATCAAACCACGCTTCTTGTTGGAGCCACTGGCTGTAGTGCTTTCATAAATGTCTCAAAATAAATTATATCTATCTATCTATCTATCTATCTATCTATCTATCTATCTATCTATCTATCTATCTATCTATCATCTATCTATCTATCTATCTATCTATCTATCTATCTATCTATCTATCTATCTATCTATCTATCCATCTATCTATCTATCATCTATCTATCTAATCTGTCTGTCTTATATTGCTTTAAATAAGTTATTTATATAAAGCTATCATAAAGTGTCCATAGAAAGGCCTGGAGGGAAATCAAGGCAGAGAATAGCTGAGGTTCCTCCAGTCTGGAGAAGAGAGAGGGGAGATCTCACTGCAGCACTCCCTCATGAGGGGAAGAGGAAGACCAGGGGCTGATCCCTGTAGTGACAAGTGACAAGGACATGAGGGGATGGTAAGAAGCTGTGTGAAGGGATATGAGAAAAAATATTTTCATCCAAAGGGTGGTTAGTCACCGGGACAGGGGGCTAACCTGGGAACACCGGGACTCCCAGGGAAGTGATCACAGCAGCAGCCTGACAGAGTTCAAGCATCATTTGGACAATGCTCTCAGGCACGCCACATGATGTGGCTCTTGGGGTGCTCCTGTGCAGGGCCAGGAGATGGACTTTGATGATATTTGTGGGTCCCTTCTGACTCAGAATATTCTATGATTCTATGATCCTGTGACCCATTTGGAGAAAAGTAAACATTTTTCCCCCCCTCCACCTCCTTCTTCCTGCTAGTCTTCCTATTTGTAAAGAAATTGCAATGAATTCTTAAATAATCCTATCTTGGATGCCTGATTTCTTCACCAGTCCTCCTATTATTTCACTTGCTGAGCCTTCCTTCTGATGGAATCATGTCACTGGATGAGGAATATTTTCAGAAGCGAGGTTGCTGCTGATCCAGACCTGACCTTTTCTTGAAGACACTGCAATTGCAATATATTTTAGCCTCTGTAAGGTCAGGAATTAAATTTCCCAAATGCCATATACCATGTTTTGGAAATTGAAGTCTATTTTAATTTCACTGAGGAGCGAGTGCACAACTTGGTAAATTGGCAAGTCTGTTCTTTGAAGAATGTGATAACAACAGGTGCTGCAGGAGGTTTGGCTGGACTGTAGAAAAACTGTCCACCTGAGGCATGTTCTAGGAAATAAGATAGAACTTTATTTTGCTGAACTTCAGATTCTTCTTAAAGATGATAAAGAAAACATCACAATCTCTGAACAGGTTAAAACTTCACAAATATTTATCTTTTCAAAAAGCATAGGGAAAAAATTTAGACAGTGTTGAGAGATGATTAGTATTCAAAAAGCAAGGGAAGAAAAACCTAATACGTAGCAGTACAGTGGGGGAAGAGAATAGCCAAAACAAATACTGAGAAGCATTTGTTTAACATTTGGCAGTAGATAAATGTGGGCACAACTTTATATACTCACAATTGTATTTAACTTTTGATCCATGATCTTCATTGGAATGTTGAGGTATAACCCTGATATGTGTCAGATATTTTTCAAGACTTTCTAAAAAAAGATTTTGAGGCACACACATTTTTTCCTCTACTAATGGTCTATTAAAACTATGTGCAATGCCCACTTTATTTTTAAATGTCAGTGCAAGCTTGAATACTCTGGTTTTATACAGCTCTCATTTTTGTAATGAATTTTTCCCATATGGTGTCTAAAGTTTTGGAGACATTAGTGACTCAATTTCAGGGATTACTAGGTGGTATTTAAATTTTTAAAATCTATGAGAAGATGCAGTTTCCCATTTCTGTTTTCTGTGTCATGTGCATCTGCATTTTTTTGAAGAGAAAGGGGCCAGATTTCCTACCAGACACAATTCTAAAAGATGTGGTCAATTATATTTATGATCTTGAGCTATTGGAAGGCTGTGCAATCCCTTTATTTCCTACATATGTAAAAACCACCATTTTAACACTGTTAAATAAAATTATCCATTTCAATTAACTCATATTTATAATGAAATTATGGATAGAATGTTTTGTAAAGCATATACAACTTTAGTAACAAATATGAATGATCTATCTTTAAGAGATACACTTAATATAATTATTTCAGATAAGAAAATGAGGAGACCCTGGGTTTGAAAATTGAAGACTTTGGATCACCAGTCAGTTATTTCTTAAGCACAATTACTGAATATCAATAACTTTCATGATTCTGATAGATTTATTTTGAGTGTAGAAAGAAGCTTGTAGCTGTTTTGTGAGGGTATGTCCCCTTTTCTGCCCTCCAGTTCACAATGCAAAGGTGGTACAGCTTAAAGTTTTTAGCTTCTGACGCAGTGGCGGCTACATGGTCATCAAACAGGCCTTGTTCAGTGCACTGGCTTTAATTAGATGTAGGCTCTCCTGTGTGCAGCTCTGGATTGTGCCATCCTTGTAATTTTCAACCTTTGGTCACTAGGTTTACTATGCTATAAATAGTATTTGACTCATTTGTCGCTGTCTTAACCAGCTGGCTTGTTCCATGTAATATTTCTGTGACTGGCATGTTTAACGTGGACTTCGTTGACCAGCAGGTAACCAGAAATGGTAGAATGTCTGGGACATCATTAGAGAGTGTTAAAGAGAATTTTAACACATTTGTGCTAAAGTTTGTTGTTAATCCTAGTAATAAAGGCTCTCAGACTCAATAAGGTGTTGTTTAAAATACCTTTTATGGGTATCTTTTATTGGAGATAACACAAGAAGGAAAAAATGAATGGAACAGATAACCTTACATCTCCTTAAGTTGTGCAGCATCAGAAGCACTTCTAATCAAGGCATAGCTGGCTGCCTGAATTCTGTTTGTGCTTAGGTTCACCAGTGTGGATGACCTCTTATAGGGTTTTCTCAGGCATAACCATTATGGAACATTTTGTCTATCAAACAGAAGGATGTTTACATGAGAACTTTAAGAAAAAGGCAAAGCCACACAAGTGGCCATTTATTTCATATGTGGCAAATTAAGTGTTATACAGCTAATCTGAGCTCATCTGGTCCTCAAAGCAAGTTTATAGTGTCAACCTGTGCTCTATTGCTCTATGTAAACTGCAGTAACAGCTGTATTCATTTTGAATGTGTAATGTGCATATAGCATAGCTTTACTCCTAAGTAACTTTCTGAATTTTTTTCCTCTCAGTGATCTGATACAGTGATAACACTTGGTTTGTATTTAGCTAGGTATATGTTAGCCCTAACACTTTTATCTGTCTCTTCAGTACTAATGACCCAAGCATTTGGAGGCACAGTTTTTAATAAATCTTTGTGACTGACCCCCTCCCCAGCCCCCCACGCTCCCCACTTTTTTTTGGTTTTTGTTTTGGGTTTTTTGGTTTTTTATTTGTTGGTTTTGTTTTTGTTTATTTTTAATAAAAACCCTGCAGCATTTGTGGGTTTTTCATAGGGGAATGGTGATATTTTTATTCTCATAAGGAGCCAGAAATTCTCCTTCAGTCAGGTTTGGTTTATCACTTTTAGATTTACAGAGCCCAAAATGCTATGTGTAGTCACAAATCATGGAAGGTCATGAAAGGCCAGTAAAGGGTGTTTGGAACAATGTTTGTTAGTCAACCTCAAGCACACACCAAACTGACTAGACTCAGGAAATGGGGTTGTACTGGCTTTTTTGCAGATGATTTTCCTTACAGTATCTGGTATGGGGCTGTGTTTTGTATCCGTGCTGTGAACAGTGTTGATCACTCAGGGGTGTTTCAGCTGTTGCTGAGCAGCGCTTGCACAGTCGAGGCCTTTTCTGCTCTCAGCCCGCCAGGGAGCAGGCTGGGGGTGCACAAGGAGCTGGGAAGAGGGGACACAGCCGGGACAGCTGACCCCAGCTGACCACAGGGATATCTTGTATGGTGTCATGCTCAGCATATAAAGCTTGAGAAAGAAGGAGGGATGTTCAGAGTGATGGTGTTCCTCTTCCAAATCACTGTCATGTGTGACACAAACTAGCTTTCCTGAGGATGGCTGAACATCTGCCTGCCAATGGGAGATGGAGAATGAATTCCCTATTATGCCTTGTTTGTGTGCATGACTTTTACTCTACCTACTAAACAGTCTTTACCTCAACCCCTGAGTTTTCTCTTTTTTACCATTCCAATTCTGTCCCACAGCCCACAAGGGTAAACTACTCTGAAAGTTGTCTTATGGAAAGGAATTATTCATCTCTCAGGTATAATTTTTTTTTGATATATGCACTACCTTTTGAATAAGTCTACAGTGGGAAAGCAACATATAGAAAAGCAGTCTTCTAGAAAAGCTAAAGAATACTTTGTCTATTTAAAGATCTTCTTTCTTAAAAGTTGATTATTTTTGATCTTAAAAAAAACCAAAACAACAAAACACTTGGTTAAAAATAAGTAGAAAATCTTTTACAGAAAAATTGAATTATTAATGGAAACCTTGACTCTAGACTGTTTTGATGGATAAAACTAATTTATCTCTGTCTCCCTGAGATATTTATATCATCTGTCTAAACAGTGTGAGTCACATTTAAAATGATATCAACTTGTGCCACTTCCAGGGTAACAAACTGAAGCTGATTCAGCTAAGTGTTTCTTTCCTTTATTTTAAGAATTCAAAATATCCAATTGATTTTTATTAAAATTAAGTCAGTTTACTTTACAGGGAATTTGAATCCATAGCCAAGAGGAGAAAAAGATGTCACTGATCAGCAATATAATTTATTCTTTCTTGTGTTTTGGACATTTTTACTACAGGTAGGGGAAAAATGTTTATTGTCTTTGATACTTGAGGTACGTGTAGGCACATATAGGCACAAACTTTTTAATACTAAGTACAAATGTGTCGTAATAAAACCCATACATAATAAAAAAATACAACTCTGGGTTTTATATACACTTCAAGTAGAAGAATCAAGCTATGTGAAAGAGCATTTGGTCTCAGACCACTGTCCAGAACTAAGAGTGCTAAAACTATGTATTAACCCTGCTGTGTGTTGCAACTGGAAAGAATGAAATTGAAGTAGAAATGTTGGAAGGCTGTTACCTTTTGCTCACCTTTTTTTTTTTTTTTTTAACTATGAAAAAATTATTTTAGCACTTTCCATAAAATTAACTTCCAAAAACACTTTCTATGTCATCTGGAGCTCTTTGATATTAAAAAGAAATATTACACACTATACTGTTTTTTACTTATTTGCTGAAAACATTAGTTTTTAATATCTTGTTAGGTGTTTAGGCAGAAGCAGGATGGAGACATAGAAAGGCCTACACAGTTGTATAACCTGACACAAAGAGTTGTGTGAAGAGAAATTTTAAGAGCACAGGAGACTATCTCATCTATATCTGTTTCTTGCTGAGACAGATATTTAAGAGGAAAAAAATTCAAACATTTATATGGAGGAATAGACCATGTAAAAGAGTGAAAATCCTTCCTGACCTCTTTCAGAAACTGTTCTGAAATCTGAAATATGGGACTAGAGTAACATATTTTAAAAAACAGTGCTGTGACCAGTATATTCAATAAAAATCCTTTATTTGCATTACTATAATTTAGTTTCTAATCCTGTCAGTGGAATTACAATTGTCAGTAAGTATAGTTTTAAATTCCAGGGCTAAGTAAAATCATCCATGATGACCTCTTTGAGCAGAGGAAGATAACTATAGTCTCAGTAGCAAAGAGTATTCATCCCTTCCAGGGGGCAGCAATTTTTTTAATTTTATTTTTTTATTTTCTTTTAATTTCAATTTAATTTTCTAGTCTATTTTCATTTCTAAATATATCAATTTTAAGGTATTGTTTGATCTGATCCATAAATGCATTAGTCAATTTATCTAATACATGTCATTTATATGTTGATGCAAATTTTAAGTGTTTTCTTAAAATACTCTGCTGCAAATGCTAATATTTTTTGTCTCCAAATTTAGCAATAGTATTTTTAAATCAGCTTATTTGCACAACTTGTATTGGGAGATGATTAGAAAATTTATAAACTTCGGAATTCACATTGACACAAGTCAACATGAACAATGTTATCCCTGTAAATAATACTTTAAAGAATTTTTAATAGAAATAGCCACTGTTTCTGATTGATTTATAACCTGAAAGTTAAATACCATCAGCAGTCATGCCCTTATACCTATCTCTAGTAATTTTTCTATATTTTAATGTAGGTTCTTATTATTTTTTTCATTTTAGAATATGATTTGATGTTTGTTTACTAAAACATTGTTTTAAGCCATTCCTGTAATGCATGGCACAAGTGCAAGAGGAATTTTTTCTGCTTTTCCTTAGGAAGAATCTACAGTCATTTGTCTAGGTTTTATCCATACCTCTGTTGGAGTTATGATTTAACAACATTTATGATGTTTTCATTGTTGAAGTGCTTCCGGTAATAACTAGATTGAGATGATTTGTCATCAGTTTCCACTTTAACTCTGAAAATCCATTTCAGATAAACTTAAATGCACGTGGGGAATTCAATCACTATGGAGCACTGAGAGGCAAACAAGAGCAGACCTTGTGTGCTCTTGTCAGCGTGACTCAGTCACTCAGGATGCCCACAGCCCAATGCTCGGTGGTTTTGTCCCTTACTCTGGGCTGCTTCAAGGTCTGGACACCCTAAACAAATGTGGATAAATTGGTTTAATGTGAGAGCATCTAAGTTCCAATGTAGTGGGTTTTCTTGTCAATTTTTATAGCCTTCTGAGAAATAAACAAGGTAATATTTCTTTAGATCCCTAAATGTCTCTGAGTATGCTCTGTTGCTTTTAAAATGTCTGATGAAATTATTATCAGGACTTTTGCTTGTTGATAATGGAGCTTCAGTGACAAAATTGGCTTGAAATGTTCTATTATTGTTAGGCAGCTTTTCCATTGAAAATTTTCCCTGGCATTTTTGAGCATTTTATCAAAGTTCCAACCAGTCCCCATAGTCAATGTACAGTTTAACCTCACCCTGTCAGCACAGGCAGAGTAACAAATGGTTGTGATGTGAAGGAGGAGGCAGTATTCTTGTGAAAACCCCAGCATTGCTGTATCTCTTTTCAGCAGGGACAGAATCCCTACGGCATACTGCAAAGGTTGAGGACATCTGGCTTTCATTGGAGGTAGAGCAACATAGACAACCAAGACTCCAATCCTAAAAAGAGATTTATTAAACATACAGAGATAGAATTTTAAAAAAGTAATAATGCAAACTTCCTTTCCC
>VWZN01002360.1:88111-147171 GCA_013396955.1 Regulus satrapa | reverse complement strand
AAAAAAAAAAAACAGAAAAAAAAAAAAAAAAGAACAAACCATCCTTAGTTCTTACACTAGAACAAAGGAGAAAAGCTACATGTGTTAGCAGAAGAGAGCTGACAACACTTTGATATCACACGAGGAAAAGGAAATGACCAAAAATAAAGAGAAATTCCAATATTCCTTAGACAAGGGCTATCAGACTGAGGAGGTGGAAACAGCAAGCTCCAAGCCAAGAATAAAACTCAGCACTGACTACTTCCAAGGTGTGAAGTTGTGGGGAGAGTTTATTACTTCAATATTGCAACACCTTGATTACACAGGACTTGTGCAGATCCACTGAGTCTTAATTTGTGTTTCCTACTCAGGCCTTTGGCCCTATATAAAAGTCTTGTTGCTGTAGTACAAAAACAGTGAGCTGAAAGGTGTCTTAAGCAAGTCTTTTGGACACACACGGCACTAAGCAGACAGATTTAGAGAGAAAGTACGTTTCCTTCACTTGATTTCCCCAGCAAAAGTACTCCTTGCTGCTATGAAACTCCCTGTTTAAACAGAAATTATTTCACATCTTCCTCTTGCCACAAGAAAACCTCAACACCGATCAGAGAATGAAAGGCAATATAATGTGGGAGTGTTTTTAGAGGAATTATCATTTCTTCTAAGGGTAGCTAAGTGGTTTGTGAGTTCCCATGTGAAGCTATTTTGAGAATGAGAAGTTCATTAACACAACAACCTATTGCTGGGTGAGAAACAACTGCACCTGCAATGAACAAGAAACCTGTTTGAGGGGAAACCAAATGTGGGAATGACCAAGAGCAGAGAGAGTGGATAGACAAGGGAAATACCTTTCACTGACCAACAGAGTGATGGGCAAGAAAACTACTGAGCATTGGAGCTACACACGAGGGGTGTAAAAACTGTATAAAATGAGCTGTGAGAATAAAGAATGGGCATTGCCTTGGCTCACACTGAACCCTGAGTGTCCAGTTCCTGATTTTCTCAATATAATGCCTTTATTTCTTCTGAAATACCCAAAATATAAATCAAATCCAGTCTTACATTGTATCTATTTCCCATTTCTCCTCTTTGTCCATAATGGCTTTGCTGCCTACTTCACAATTCTAAGGACCTCAATCAAAGCCACTTTAAATCTTCTCCATCCAGATGCCTAATCCCAGTAATCTCATTTAAACTGCTAGTTCACATTCTACTAATACTGCACAGCCATCTGATCTGTGCAAGGAAGGGGTAGGAGCAGGCTGGTGACTCTTACTAGAAGACATGGCAATCCCTGTGCAAGCAGAACTGCCATAAATCAAGGACTGGTGCTAGTAAAAAAGATAGTGGCATTGCAAAGCCTAAAAATACTGGAACGAGTTCTTTTATTTTTGCTGAATTCACCCAATCAGCCAGCCCTGCATTTTGCCACGTGCACTGCAGAAAAGAGAAATTCTCTCTCACCACAAAAGATGCAATCCTTCTCCAAAAAGGAAGCTTCTTCAGTCTAAGGCAAGTTTTAAACTAATTATATGCACCATCTTTTAATAATGGAGACAGGGGGGAGCCAGAGGGTACAGAGAATAAAGCATCCTGGAATATGCTCAGAACAAGGTGAACTCTGTAGACCTCACCAACAGGCAAACCATGCATGAGAATGGCATTCAACCATTAGAAATAGATGGTGTCTCTCATAAAACAGCCACTGTGCTGCTCTTCACAAAGCGCCCTTCTGTGCCAAGAACTCCTTAAAGAGTCCCCCAGTTGGTGAAGAGCTGCAGAAAGCAGCAGGATCCCTCTGAGCAAACGCTCTGCGAGCCTTTGTGTGAGTCTGCAGGGCTCTCCTGGGAGGGTCTATTCAATCAAGGTCGAGATAGGAGCTCCTAGGGTGGAGAAACCTCTTGCTTATGTTAAATGCAAGTCACTTATTCACCACTGCTGTTCAAAAATGCCTGGCCTTGAATGTTTTATAGGCTGTAATGGGATCAAGCATCCCTAAAAGAACAATAAACCTCAAGCAGAGTTCAAAACAAGTTCTAGACTTAGATAAGATGTTGTCTTGTATCGGGGTTGTTCAATCAGAGACAGGCCCTTTGAGTTGTGCTAGAAAGCGTGATTTATTATTTCTTATCTTCTGCAATGTCAAGAAGGGTGAGCTCATGTTCACAATCTTCACCACCTGGATCAAAAGGCCACAAGACCTCTAGCTGCAAAGCCTTTTAAAGATTTACCAACCAATAAAACAATCCCAGCAACAATGTTTATGCTTTCAATCCAATCACTAATTAATTTGTCTTACTTGTTTTGCCATAATGCAGGCTTTTTCTACCTATCACATTATGACACGCTGACCTACAGTGCTACAGCTTACAACTCCTTATGACCTTTATAGCTGCTTCTGTATTTTCTATATCTTAGACTTTAAACTTTCCTCTACTTAGCTTGACATCTCTCTACTTAAACTACAAATCCACATTCTCGTTTTTCCAAATTTGGAAGTCTCTTCCCAAGGTCTCAGAACAAATCCTGTGTTACGAGTTTTGATCTGNTTAAACTACAAATCCACATTCTTGTTTTTCCAAATTTGGAAGTCTCTTCCAAGGTCTCAGAACAAATCCTGTGTTCTGAGTTTTGATCTGTAGGCCCATGATTTTGAGAATTTTCTGTATTTTGGCTTCCAATGGTCTTGGTTTAGGGATCCCCCCTCTCCCCCCCCCAAAGGGGCCCCTCCAGAAAAAGCAAATTCAAGCAGTCCCTCCCCACAACTGGTTCGGGAAATCATTTTCCTTGGAGAGGAGCAGAACAAAAATGTTCATTTAACAGGCAAAGCACCTCTCAGGACAAAGAAAGAAAAAACAAAAAAGAACAATACCGAAGAACGAAAGCTCTTGCCACTCTGAAGAGATGGCAAATGCAGAAAGTGCTTTCTGTGGGCTGTGGGGAAGAATGACTGCACCTAACCTGCATTTCCTAGGGGAAAAGCATCCTAGAGGATGTCCTTCCAGAGGTCTGAGTCCCTTTCATGCAACCTACAAAGCTCCCATGGGACCCAGCCAAAGCTCAGAGCTGCATGGAAAGCTCTCATGCCACAACTGCCACGAGGGTCACCGCTGACTAAAGAGCCAGGCTTAAAAGGATTAAATTCCCTAATCTGAGAAATACCGGCGAAGCAGAAGACCGGATAAGTCCTAAGCATAGTCTCAGAAAACAAATCTTGCAGCTCAGCAATTCCACTTTTTACGGTAAGGGATGTTACGACAGCTCCGCAGTGAATTCATATTTAAATAGAACTAAGTCCCCTCTCGCATCCTCCAAAACATCCATCACTGTAACTTCAGCCCTTTCATTATTTAAATGAATAATCTTCAGCGCCTAAGTACATCTTTAGTCTGTTTTGACAGACAAAATTAATACCTCTTGCAGTCACTGCTGGAAAGTGCCAGAAGCCCCAGATATCAGCAAAGAAAGTGCTTGAACAACCTTTCTACAGACAGGTGTCCCAGGGCCCAAAGCAGTGGGCTCAATTTAACCTGCTACAACAGAGAACTGCAGGGCTACAGCTGAGGAGAAAGCAGCTCTAGGTACCTTTATGTCAAAGGCAGGTTATTTGGGTGTTTGGCTTATTTGTTTAGGGGGAGTTTGTGCAATTCCTGGGGCTGTCCTGAGCAGGGCCAGCAGCTGGACTTGGATGACCCTGTGGCTCCTTCCAACTCAGGATATTCCATGACTCTATGAATTCCAGCTGTACTAATTAATTTTAATCTGTGCATAATTTCTGTCTTGGAGCTTTTGACCTTGAGATCTAGTAAAGGGGAAAAAAACCCCAAAAAGACAACGGTGTAAAGGCTCAATTCTCTGCTTTGCCAAGTCTGACTCTGCCCAGCCACAAACCGCTTTTCCAGCCACTAAAAGAAAACGAGTGCAGGAAGAGCAGGGATGTTTTGATACTGTTGCCATGGTGTAAAAGTATTATTCCACACAGCAACTTCCACTAAGTTTGTCATCCGAATCATATTCAACAGGTAAAGGTAAAGCACAGGCACGGGAGGCGTCAGACCCCGAGAGGCAGCGGCCTCAGCAGGGCTGATAAAAACCCAGCCAGCTGGAACCAAACCCTGCATTACTTCCCAAGGTCACTGATAACACGGTAACACTCCTAATACTGGAAACCAGCATCGTCAAAAAAGCAGGTTTTACCAATATTAATTAAGAACTTGGTAAATGCATTAAGAATGCTTTATTAGCATCATCTGTTTAATATGGGGCTACAACCAGTTGTGAATGGTACTGAATTCACATCTGAAAGAATTTGATTTTAAAAAAACACACTGAAGAAGGGTGACATGTTCCACTTTAACACTCGGTTTAAAAAACTCACCAGAAGGACCAAAATCCATGAGAATAGATGCAAGACATTGCTTATTCATGGAATATCTTAAAGTCTGAAAATTGTAGGAACACTTGCTGCATCCCAAGGACATATATTTTTTAAACCATCATCTTTCATTTTGTTCCACAATAAATACTTTGAGAATTTATTCAGCTGCTGTTAAAAAGCTGTAACTATAAATTCTGTATAGCATCATGTACTTACTAAATTCATCAAGCTGAAAAAAAAATTTCTTTTGGTGAAAATGAAAATTATTTAAATGGACTGCAACTTTAAAAACTTGCAGGGGCACATATTTTTCTTCTGATATTCATTTCCTCTTCCTTTCATTTTATTGTTTTTATAGATGGCTGTAGAGGTATCTCTAGAACATCAGACTGCGATACTTTTATCACTGTTCAACTGCCTAATGATGTTACTTTCCATGATTTACACTTGGAAGAACGTAACAGCAAACACTTATAATGACAAGAAATGTTTGCTAAACCAGCCAAGTGCAACTAATGCTGCTGAAACCACATGGGCAGAAAGCAAATTGGGAATTGGCAAACGACAGCGTTCGGAAGACGAGATCCCACGGGATGCTCACAAATAATAATTCACCATAATGTGCTGGTCTCCCGGGCTCCCCAGGTAGGCACCAGCCTTTTCAGAAAGCAGGTTGGACGGAGCCACTGATCTTCTTCCCACCCTGAGGAGCCAATCCCCTGTCTCACTGGCTGCTCGAGGGATCCAGCCAGCTTTGGACCTCTCACTGTGCACGTTCAGGGCTGGAAATCTGCACCCCGCGCAAGGTTAGGAGACAGCTGGGAGCAATTCCCCAAATCTGGAAGCACAAGAGGCCCCAGTGGTTTGGGAGCAGACCAACACGTTCACTTCAGTAGGACACGGTCGAAGGACACGGTAGGGAAGCCCAGACACACACCCACAGCAACACACAGACACAAATCCAGAGCTAGAGCTGCAGTGAGTCCTTGGCAGAGGCAGGGGAAGGATTCCAGCACCCGGCAGACACTGACACAAGGAAACGCATCAGAGACCCACTCTGACTGTCTTCTACAACCATCTCCCCCTTCCATGCCTCTAGTCGTGTTTAAATAAAAGACAGTTGCCAAAAAACCCCACAACCTGCAGCATTTAAGCGAGAGCAAGCCTTTGGGAACCGCTGCTCCTTGAGCCCAAATGAGGCATTGTTATCAGGGGCAATGAGAACTCTTTGTCCAAGATTTTCTACCAGACACAGAGCCTCATGTCTCCGATATCCCACTCATTGCTTCCGTCCCCCTTGACCTAATCCCAACCTCTCTCCCCTTTCCAAGGCTGTACATATGACATTTTCCCCCAGCCACATTTGTCTGCAGGTACTTCTCCTTGCTTCGGTTCCTCTCCCAGCCGCTCTCTGCCTCGCCAGGTTTGTGCTGCCCGGCCACTCTGCTTTCCTGCAGCCCTGTGCCCCCCCTCGCCGCTCTCCTGAGCTGCCCTCTGCCCGTTTGCCATCCGGCTCTTCCACTGCGAGATGACATTTTGCCTCTCGGTTTCAGCGCACGCGGTTTCCAGCAACCGGATTAAAGGGACTTAAATTAGAAAGAAGGCAAATATGTAAACAAGCAGCTAGGAGATACAAGTGCAGGTTTCATTAAAGCAGCATGCCCGTTTGAGGAAGCAACCCTTTCTTTTTTTAATTGCCCCAATAAACGTTGCCTGAAACTTCCCTTATTTTCTGTCTTTCAGGGTATTCCTTCAGACACACATAGGACAGAACGCCCAACACACTCCTGGGTAAGAAAAAAAATAATTCAGATTCAAATTAATTTATCTGCTCTTTCTCTTGAGAGGGAATGCAGCTGCTAACTGGAAAGCCTTATCTGATAGCCTGGGAGTTAAAAGGTCACAGGGGACTAGGAAGTAGCTGATTGAAGAATAACCATTATCTTTGCCTATGCATTAGGGTAATTTTCCTCTATCAAAATCAAAGCTCTTAAGAATATTTTACTGGACACCATATTGATCACTTAAAATTTGTCCCGTGGAGTCTTATAAACGTCGGCAATATAATTATGAAACTGCAAGCAGAGATGTGTTGTGAAATCATACTATTTATCCCAAAAAAGTAGGTAAGACCTGAGTGTATATATACACTCTTAAGATCAGATATTCAGGCATTTTTCAACAACAACTCAGATGTATAAGCAAAAAGTTTCACTTACCAAGACTCATCACAAATATTGAATTATTAAACAAACAACCCAAATTGGATATTGAATACCAAGCATTACCACAATGTGGAAAAAACCCTTACTTCCCTTGAGACTGGGCAATTTAATCAGCCTACAGGAAAGAAATACTGGAAAAGTTAAATTTAGTGCTCAGTGAGTACTAATTTAACCTTCCAGTTTCAGCAAGATTTAAGATTTGTCTCAGAAGAGTTCTCTCTTCTCAAATTAACTTTACTCTCCCCATCCTTTCTTCTACTTGTTTATGCAGTTAACAACAAATAAAGCTGCAAAATCCCATACTGAAATTACATTTCCACTGCGGTAGGTCAAACAACAACCCTCCTCCTGCCACTAACTGAAAACTAGCTTCTAGATTAAAGCCCCAAGTCTTTCCTTTTTTTTTTTTTTTTAACTTATGACCATTTGTCTTGATTTTTATCCCATACTTTCATGATGGAATGCCGATGGCAACTTCTAGGTTCTAGCCACAGAAGTAGAGAATGGAAATCAGAATTAACGACAGAATTGGAGGCTTTGCTACATAAATTAACCTGCCAGGGTCCTGCCACCTGCTCTGCAGGAGCTCCTCAGGGTGAAGTCAGGCTCTGTAACTCCGTGCAGTTAGGATTTTAAGCGATGTTTAAACCAGAAGTTTAACACTGTAATACATCATCTGGAAAGCAGAGACTGAGCAGTCATACTTGAAAAAATAATTCCATCTAACAAGCCTTAAATAGGAAGGTAAAGCAAATACAGAGCATTAACAGTGCAGATCAAGCCCTGCATGAGCAGAGTTTAGCTCCAGGAAGGAATATGGTCTCGTCAGCCACTCTGAGCTATCTCCAAATGCCACAGCAGATCTGGAGTGCGGATGTCAGAGGAGCTGGGATACTCAGGAGCCCAGAAGCCCTTCTGAACTATAACATGAGCAGGTCTTGCTAAGAGGAGCTTACAAATGGTGATTATGGGAGAAGTACTGTGTCTTGAAGAGGAAGCACTCAGGAGGCTCACTTCAAATGCACCCAAGTAGTTTTACTTAGTGGGGCTGGACATAAACCAGCTATTTTCTCCACAGCGGGGAGAATAAAGACGTTTTCCCCTTATTTCTTCAGGAACAAAATTGTTGGGATGCTCCCCACAGAACACCACTTGTGAGAAGAACGAGACAGACTGGGAAGAGCTGACACCAAGTGGGACACTGGGCATTTCCTGACACCTGGCACCACTCTGGGTGCTTTTCCAGGCAAGGCGGGGAACAGCGAGCACCAACTCCTGCTCTCCGTGGCAGTCAGCCCCCTCCAGCCAGCCGAGCACCACCACTGGTGCTGTGTGCCCGGCACTGGGCTCGGTCTCTCCCTGCAGGGCCGTGCAGGCCTGAGCTCCTTCACTCCCTGAGAAAGCCGAGTCCTTCCTCAGCACCACTCTCTAATGGGAATTGTTCCCTCCACAGGGTTTGGGCGCTGCCCATCAGCGGTGACCAGAGCATCTCAAAACTAAAATGGCAAAGGAGATGGCAAACTCTCCTCGGTCATCCTGTTTCCTCCTGGATTTTGCTAATTTTGCATAGCAAAATGTGCCAATCCCAAGCCTTTGAAACACCAACGATGCTCAGAGCCACAGAGGCATGACAGGGAGCAAGCTATGCATAAAAATGTTATCAGGGAAAGGTTCACCCAACCTTCAGCTCCAAAAAGTACCAGGTTTAGTCAAATCTATACAATTGTTTTCACCTGAGTTCCAGGACTGCTGGGGAAAAAAACAAAAAATAAAAAGCTTTCAAAGTTCACTTGTAGCTATTTTTGTTGTTGCTGTTCCCGTTTTACAGCATTAAAAGGGGAAACCCTCTGGAGTACCTGAAGCACACCATCATTGCCTGTTTAACAAACAAAAAAGATGCCACTCGAATCTGGCCACAAAACAACCTCAGTCGTTTTAAAACAGGTTAAATACCTGGGAAGAAATAGCAAAGCATGAACTAAACACAGTGCTTTATGCACAGCACAGCAGACAATAGAAATCGTTAGCTGGGTGGATTCCTGGCTGGTATATTGACTCTCAAAAAGCATGACTTGAAAGGCTGTGAATTTCTAAACCACTGCCTCCCAGAGGCTTAGAAGGTCAAGGACCATTTCCCTTAATACCATCTCCAGAACCTCATCCTTGTCAATGAAAACCTGCTGGGTGCTGCTCAGCCCAAGGAAGAGGTGCTCAGGCTAAGCCCAGGTTTCCAGAAGGAAAAAACATTGGGCTAAAAAATGGGGGGCCAAAAGAAGGGGTTTGGTGGCTTTATTTGGTTTCTTTATTAGATGGAGGTACAGCGAAGGCACTTTTCTTTGGGATGCTTAGCAAGGAAAAAAAAAATCCTCCCAGCCAATTTCAAAAGGAAACTAATTTCTAAGAATTTGCAAACATTTTTACCTTTTATCTTTACATCTTTACCTTACCAGCCGTGTCAGCCTCCCTAGGAAATGCCACCGCATATGTTGGCTTGTTTTGTTACTTTTTCATTTATATCTTTGTTTTCTCCTTTGACAAGGAGAGAATAAACTTCTTGTTCCAAGGCAGGTACTCCTCCCTTCTTCTACACCTGGGGTACTGAATTGCACTGACAGATATATTCCAGAAGCTATGCCCCTAACAATAGCCCAAAAAACTGCTATTTAGAAGTATTTGCAGTATTATTTTAAAAATATTCTCCCGTTATTAATATAATGTACACACATAAAATAAGGCAGTGGAATCCAACTTGGGTACTTAAAGAATCAATTAACTTCAGTGACCCCTTATTTACAAGTTTTTTATAGGAGTTATCAGCTAAGTTCCATCACAATCAATGAAACTTTTTGCAGGATACCTCCAGATTATCCAAAGTGAAGTTCAGAAATACGACAGAAATGAAGAGTGCAACTTACACACATAAACAGTTAAGAGTTTTCTACACTTCAACATTCGATATGGAAAATATGCCTGTCAGTCTTAAATTCTAATTAAAAAGAGTAAATGCTGATTGCCAGAGAATGTGCAACTTGTATAAACAGATGTTCCCCCATACTGTCACAGCCACTGAGGATGAGGAATTCTAGGAAATCTATTTCAGTATCTTTTACTATGGACTAAAACTGAACCCACGCTCTGCAATGATGGAGAAATTGTTAACAACACTGCCTCTAGAGAGGGCTGCGTTTGGGTTTAAGACCCTAATTAGCTGCTTTTCCATCACACCATTTCTTGCTGTTGGCTTCAGTGCCATCAGCTGTAATTAAAACCATAAAGTATTACAACCCGCCTCTACAAATCAATTCTTAAATCATTGCAATGCAAGTCATTGTCCAAGTATATATATCTTGAATATTACAAATGTCACCTAGGCTTCATGTGCAATCATAATTCTCCTCTGATCATTCTTTCTAAAGGAGCCTTGCCTTTCCAATCCTGAAAATACACTTAATTGCCTGTGTCAGACTGAGTGTCGCTGCTGCTAACTAGACGCCTGAACAGCTCCACGGTCCTAACAGACTGTGGGGAAAAAACACACTCAAAAACTATTGCTTACAATTAAAGAATCACAGCCTTCTAAGTGCAACCATATTGCCTGCTTCTCCTGCAGGAACAGACACCCCTGTGACAGCACCTAGGGACAAAGCAGATGACTTGTCAGTCCTCGCCAAGCGCTGCTGGACCACCGTGTGCTGCCTCCAGGTCACAGTGGCCCGGAACGGAGGGTTTGTTCCCTTCATTCAGTGTGGTGAGGACCCAAAATAACTCTGCAGCCTCTCCCCGTGTTCCTTGCTCAGGCACACATTTCTGCTGTGTAAGGGCCAGGTCATGCTGCTCTGTGCCTGTACGAGCGAGCGTGGATTCTGCACATCCCCTTGGAAAATTATTCTAACTTCCTGTGACCCCGAAAAAAATTTTTGAAACTTTGCAAATTTTTATGGAGCTGGAGAAGATTTTGTAGAATCATAGTGTTTCAATACTCCAATGGCTGGACAAATAGAAGTTAAAGAGCTCCATGCTCCCAGTTCCATAGAACACTTGTTTGATTTACAGCCTCAGAAACTGAAAAACAAAAAGATCCAAAAGCCTGTTCTTTCAAGAAGAGAGTAAAGGAAACCAATATCTATTCTGCCTCTACAAATTCAGGTCCTCCAAAGACAGAGGGTCAGTATAATGAAGCAACTGACTGGAGTAAAAATGAGACTCCACGTGCTATTTATTCCTCAAGCATGATCCCGTATGCACACTTCGTACTGCTCAGCAAGGCTTGTTTGACAGTAATATGGAGGCTCATGGAGAGTTTAAAGCCCACGCTGCCTTTTGCATACAGCTTCTTACTGGACTGTGCTTTAACCTGCCCCCTGCAACTGCCTTTTCCACGTCCTGCTTCCAGGAAACGAGTGCTCCTGCTGACAAGCTCGTGCCCGCTAATCTCAGCTAAAAAAGACAGGCTGCCACTTCGTGCAGGAGCAGCAGAACAAGATCTGAAAGGTCCTGCCCTGGGGAGAAGCCCTTGTTCCTCCCTCTCCCCACACCAGCCTGGGAGAGAGCAGAGCAGCCGCGGGGAGAGCGCTGGCACAGGGAACGGGGAGCAGCCCCAGCTCCGGGGGTGCCAGCCCCCAGGGACGGCCCTGGCCTGAGACATCCCCCTGCCAAAGCTCCCACCTGTGCCTCTCCCACCGGGCAGAGCACAGCACATGAAACTGACTCTGCAATTCCTGCCCACCCTCCGTAAGAGCACTAACTCAGAGGCTCATCTTCCTTCCAGCATCTCTTTGTCTTCTTGTTGAAGCTCAGCCTTGCTGTGCCGAGGGGAAGAGACACCAGCCAGACACGACAGATACGTGACTGCTCTGCTGACTTCTTCCTGCATTCTGCCACGGGATTTTTCTAATGGTCTGTGCTTTCTGCCATTTGCTGGTTTGCTTTTGTTTCCTACATGGCAGATGGGGCTCTGGGGAAAAAAAGAGCCCTCAAGAACTGCAGTACTCTGTCAAAGCAAAGACCCACCAGGCCCGAGACCCTGCCTCTGACAGAGGCATGAAACGATGACCAAGAACAGGACAGTCGAGCACAATATTGCCAAGTACAGCCACTCTTAACACCCCACATGTTTTTGGCTGCCTTCGGTTTCTAAACAATCCCCAGTGGCTTTCTCATCCATTAACTCATCCAGCCTCTCTGTAAGACACTGCAACACCATTTGCCAACAAGTTTCACACGTCTGGCTCCTGCACGCTCCGAAGCTGGCACTGCCTCTGTTTATCCAGGTGTTCTAGAAGTTGGATTTTTTTTATTACACATCTTAATAGCTTATTCAGAAATGCTTTCAGTCCTCAGCTTTCCCAAGCTGTGTTCAACACGATGACGTTACATCTGCCATTTTGCACACCGAAACCATTTCAGCCAACCACGTATGCCATTAGTGATTCACCTCTCTCACTCTTCACTGTGTTTGGGAAATAGTTGTTTCACCTTAAGACAAAAATCTTTAAGTCTCCAAGAAGAAGGTTTGGTGCAGCGTCCATCTCTCCGGCTGAGAGATGGAATTCACAGCGTTTTCTATATCCCTACCCAAAATTCCACAGAAACGAGCCTGTCACTGACTTTCCCTCAGTAGACTTTGTTGCTGGGTGCCTTACTTATAAGAATTACATTAAAGATACGTTTGCACATCTTTTCCATCTTCAGTTTTGACATCAGAGCTTGCTTTTTCTTTTCTAATCTGCAGACCATCAATGGTACAGGCCTTCTCCTGGAAGGCACCACATGCCAAGTGTGCAACTGGAAAAACCTCCAGAAATGCTCCACTTCAGGAAAGACAAGTGAGCCTGAGACACCTTCAGAAGGAAAAAGGCACTAAATGTAATCAGCTTAAATTCTTCCAGTACTTTTAAATTCATTAGTATTTCCAGGCAGTGCTACAAGTAACACTGAAGAGCTCTTGGGGAACAGAGGATCTTGGGTAAAGCAAGTATTTGCTATAATTTGATTCTGATGAGAACAAAATAGATGGAATTGTCTGGAATGCAGTTATAACAAAAAGACTTTATTAATCACAGCTTTTTGACCTGATCCTCCTGGCATACGGGTGTGCAACTTGTCTCTACAACCTCTTCTTTAACTGATGACAAAATGAGAACAAATTAATTTGAATATGAAAATGTTACTTAATTATGAAAGCTCCTGCTATTTCCCTATTGCAGGAAACAAATTTCATCTGACAAGTATGAGGTAAGACTTCCACATATGTAGAATTTTAACATATTAAAGAACTTCACTTGAATATTTATGCTCAATTTTAGACATGAAACTTGCATAATAGCATATAAAGACAGTGATATTTCAATTTAAAATATTAATTCTAATAAACTTATTTTTAATCTGTGCAGCTCTTCTTCATGAAGAGTTGACGCCATCAATATGCAAATTATTCTGAGTATACTAAATACAAAACAAAAATTCTTTGTTTAATCTTTCAAAAAAATACTATGATGCTTCGTCTTTCCCCAAAATTTCAGACCTATCAGCCTCTCTGGCAAAGTCAATGTAATGAACAGAGTTTAAAAAAAAAAAAAATCTATTTCTACTAGTGGCATCTACACCTTTTTTCAAGGCAAAACTATTCCAATCAACAAATGGGCTAATAAGAAACAGAAACACGTCAACAATGAAAGTTAGTCTTGTGAGTCAAACCAATCCAAGCAGCCTCATCAACTAGCAACAAGTAAATGAGAACTATAAAAGGAGCATGCCACTTTAATTTACGACTTTGGACTTTCCTGCTCATCTTCTGCTCAGGAAAATGAGCGACTCCACGCAGCACTCAGAGCCCCATCCTCCAGGCTTTCTGCACAACCCTGGGAACCCAGAAAGACCCGAGACTCAGACTGCAGAGAGGCAGATCTCTTCCCTGCTGTCAGCACGTCTACATTTGTGTTGGTTGGCTTGACTCCTTGATCTCCAAGGAATTGTCCCAAAGACTACAGGCAGACACTGAACCTGAAGAGCAAAGAATATTTAAGCAGCAGAATTGCTCAGTGGGAACATGTAGGTATTTGCCTGCAACATTAAGATTCTGATGTTGTTTTGTTTTTCAAGCTCCTTTCCAGCCTGAACAGGTTAGATTTAGAAACCAGGCCTTAGAGCAGCATGCTATTTTCAACTGCACTGATGATTCTACTCATTAAATGATTGGCCCAAGTTAGGTGAAGATTTACTTTTGGCATTCGCCTGAAAGTAAGTGAAGCAAACCAGATAATTTTATAATTTTTGGGGTTTTTTTTAGTATATGTCTCTTGAAAGCAGGAGAGGTGAGGCTTTGATCCCACAGCAATATTCAGCCTGTATTGTGTCAAGCAGCCTCTTCTCCCCTGATGGATGGTCTAATCCAGGTTAGAACATCTGATACTGCAAAGCAGGAGAGGAAAATCCTCTGCTCTTCGTGGTTACCAGCATTTGAGTGCAAATCCCTTCTGGTAGTGTATTATAACACAGCAATATCATTCCATACGTTCCACCAAAAGTCCTCATGGTACACTCCCGGATGTAACAGGAGACAAGCTTCGGTACCAAAATACTCTCTTGAAAACTGATTTCTGACATCCAGTGCAATTTACGTAACACAGCCACTTCAAAACAAATACTGTAACACTTTGGAGATCATTCTGGCTCCGTGCAAGGGTCTCTGACTGCAGATTAAATGCTGTTTTTCAGCCTCTCTGTTCTGATCCCACTGCACGTCCTCTCCTGTGTCACACCACGAACTTCAGCCCATTTTCACCACCACTGAGTCTGCAGATGACTATGCCAAGAAGGTGAAAGAGACTTCTAAGTGTTTACTCATGGACATAGTGTCCAGTGAAGTGAAATCTTCCAGCTGCTGGTGGAAAACCTTGCAAGACCTGTATCAGCCTAATAAATGGCATTACACACCTACGGCATTTGGGACAGATGCAATCAGCAATATTTTTCTTCCTTCTTGAGTCATTTCCATTGTTAAAAATAACTCTGAAAGACCGACTGTTCCCTAAATTAATTCTTCAAGAGCTTCATCACACCAGGTGGTTTGTTCACTCCCAAACACCAGCCTCAAGCAAGGGAAAGACACACAGCAAGAGAGCAGTGACCACAGATATAAGACAGTCTTGGAGTACCTCCTTAGTTGGAAACTTGGGACAGAAAAGAGTACCACAAATACTAACAGCACTGAATTAATGCTGGTAGAATCCAGCAAACCTGTCACACCACCTTGGAAATACATTGCTTTGCTTAGAATCCAAAAGTCCTTTAAGTAACACGATTTATTGTCTCAAACCTCGTAACAGCACCCAACCAGCAAATGCTTCTGTGATGCTTTGTTACATGCACCTTACAAGGTCTGAACTTCAAAAAACTTCAAATCAAAATTACAATCTTATATCTGACTCCACTGCAGAGACTAGAATTTGGCCAGAATGATTTTTTTCTGTTATGCCAAATATCCCCCGTCTAAATCCCTTCATATTCTGAAGTGGAAAAAAGCCAAAAGACAGCCACAAGTTTTTGCAACTCTTTTCTGGAAAAAGACATCTTACTTGTTTGTTGCAATATAACATTCTGTTCTAGATATACATATATATATGTATATTACAAGCTTGTGCTAACAAAAATCAGGACTAAGAAGCTGGTTTAGATCTAAACATGTCATGCAAAGAGAATTTTAGGGGTTTTTTACCCGCTAGAAGCAAAGATTCCCCATCAGCTTCAACTCTTTTTCATTCAGAACTCAGCATCTGATGGCCCAACTTTCCCCTAAAGAAAAAGCAGCTCTCCCACCCTTGAAATTGCAAGCAAGCTTCCAGGCCACTGGAAAACCTGTTGACATTACTGTTAAAGAAAATAAATAAACACCTGTGCTGTCTAACAGAACCTAATCTGTTCAGTTTCTGTGCAAGGCATTCTGGAGTTCAGTAAAATAGTTCCCAAACAAAAGCCAACACTGGAATGAGCATTTGTGCCTCGAAATAACAGCTTCTATCATACTTAGGATACATTTGAAAGATCCTGCAGCCTGGCCCCAATAGGATTAGCCATTATAATTGTATAACTTCTTTCCATCTGTATTGCAATGCATTAGGTAATGAGCTCTGGAAATTTGTAAAGTTGTTTTGTTTTGGTTTTAACTGCTTTAAATCCCATCAGAGACAAAACTGAATAACCTGCTCACTATTTTACGAAGTATTTCCATCAAATTATGAGCCCAATGACCATTTCATAGCTCTGGTAAAAATGAAAAATGATGCAGCCACAGAATAAAACCCAAGACCATAAAACTCCACTTCATTTTATTTGGCTTATTTTCTTCAGAGAGATTAACAACAGCTACACAATTTACAGCTACTTAAACACAACTATTACTGCATAAATAGCCAACATCACTGCTTCACACCGTTGACAATAATTTCCATCACAAAAGAGATACGATCCAATCAGCCACTTTCTGCCATCCAAAGGATCTGGCACACAGCTATGTCTAAAATGAACCCAGAATTTAAAAAAAAAAAACCAAAACAAAAACAAACAAACAAAAAAACAAACCACACAACAAAAACAACCAAAAACAACAACCCCCACCAACCAACAACACCTAAGCCTGTTTTGTTTTGCTACACAACATTGTGCAGAGATTGTAGAACAGCTGAAATGTGAATTTACAAAGCATTTTCAAAGGAAGCCATCATACAGTACTTCTTCCCACAAGGCCATTGGGAAAAATCCCTGCCCTAGAGGAGAAAGATCTCTCTCCTGTGCCCGTGTCAGTTGTCAGAGCAAGTGAACTCTGCCGCTGGATTTGGGAGCAGACTGCTCTTGCCCGGACGCCGGGGTGGATTTGGGAGCAGACTCCTCTTGCCCGGACACCGGGGTGGATTTGGGAGCAGACTGCTCTTGCCTGGACGCCGGGGTGGATTTGGGAGCAGACTCCTCTTGCCCGGATGCCGGGGTGGATTTGGGAGCAGACTCCTCTTGCCCGGATCTCCGAGCAGGGCCCAGCTGGAGGCTCCTGGGGTTTGCTCCGTGTGCCCAGCAGCAGCACAGAGCTCCAGGAGCCAGCAACTCAGGGAAGGCTCCTCTGCACCCCCTCTGCCCATGAAAGGGCCACCAGCCCCCTTTGCACAGCTCTCACAACAACTTCTTTGAGCCAAGCTCCCTGCCTTGCCTGTGGCTGCATCCAGCAAAGCAAACGCTGGTGAGGCACTTGAGAGCAGAGATTTGGGAAAAGCTGGAGGTGGACGCAGCCCCAGCCCGAGCTCTGATCCTCAGCAGCAATAGCTCCAAGCAGCTCAAAGCCTTCTTGTTTCATGGATTCTCCTTCTCTCCATCCCACCTGGGTTCTCTTTATAATACACAACCCAACAACCTTCCAGGGAACAGCCCTTCAGCCACAGGCACGGTACCTGCAGGGATGAGATCCAAAACCTAAGCAGAGATTACACTGAATTTATTCTTCTCTCACGGCACTGAGGATTTCTGGAATCGCTGAAGCTGCTCTCTGTAGCCTTGTTTATTCCCGATCAACCTTTGACTGTGTTACAGGGAATTTGTCCAACAGCGTTGTCACAGTATCACCGCAGGGTAAAGCTGAGCTGTCACTCCTACTCCTGGTTTTAGACTTCCCTGAGACTCAACACACAGGACACTCAGCACACACCAGAAACTCCACATTCATTCACCGCTCTTTAATGACATTATAATATTTTGAGAACTCCCTTTGTGCCAAGATTGCTCACAGAGAATGAGAACTTCTTTCTGTGTATACGAGAGCCTTGGTTTGTGTTTGCACAGAATCCGTGCCCGAATTTTAATGCTCGATAAGCCTCGTCATGAAACCTCTGATCAGTCGTACCTTTTCTTCCCCTTCTTTAAAACCACACTCCAGCTCATCCGCAGGAATGGAGACACCCACCCGATCTCCTGCCCCAGCCTCCTCAGCACAGCTTCACGAGTTCCCACCTGGCACGACCCACATGCCCTGAGAAGGCGACAGTCTCTGCAAATAACAACGTGCAAGCTAAAACTCTGCATTTGGGGTGACCTTCAACAAGTTCCTTAAACCTGTAACTGACACGCATTTCTATGACAAGTAAACACTAGTAGATAAGTAACTTCCAACTAAAATACTTATTTTCACACAGGATTTTTTTTTCTTTCCAATTTATCCTAAAGCCCTGACCATTATTTCTGATACAGTGATTACAGGCTTGAGGCATCTCACGTTTTTTCAGTGGTACTGCACTTGCCACTCCTTCAGACAGGCAGGCCTTTGGAAAAAGGAAAATGAGGAAAAGAAAACCCCCAGCCTAGAGTTCACCCAACCAATCTTTTCAACTCAACTCAACTCGCTCCCAATGCGATGCTCGGGGTAATAGCACAGGGTGTGCTGTCTGCAGACCAGAGCACAGAGACTTTCCATTACCAGAGCCACAAAAAACACAAACCCTCACCAGCTCCTCCCTTCTCTCCTCCCTGCTCCCACACAGGCCGTGCCCATCCCTGCTTTACAAGGGGGATGATTACTCATCCCTCATCTTTCACAACAATCCAGCAAAGTTCTCCAGTTCTGAAGGAGGTCCCCTTTCTTATCCAAGGGAAGGAAAGAGACCCTTGATAGCTGGTACTTTCTGCATCCTTTCAAAACATCTTAATTTACAGAAATATGTTATTTCCAACCAACCCATTCTTATTGTTCATTTAGAACACAACCAGTTTTTTTATTGCAAAACAACACTTAGTGAGAAATAGTCCTTTAGCAGATTTCATTCTTTCGCTATTTTTTGCCCAGCCCGAATGCATACACACAATAAATAAGCTATAATTTTGCTTCTAAAACAGCTGTCATCTCATAAAAACTCGCTGCTCACAAGCAATGTTTGTTGCACATTCAATCCTATAAGGATATAATACACATAATTATGCCATTGTTATTAAGGCAATCATAACAGATGCCATATGGACTTTAAAGTGGCTTTGAGAACCATTTTTTAATAAACGCAACATCACTGACACATTTGGGGAGGAAAATCCATTCCCTAAACTGCACGCTCTTGGTAACATATATAGCTTACTCTTTTTGGGGTGTTTTTACACCGAGAGTAACAATACAACCCACAGCTCCTATTGAGATCTCACTTTCAAAGGCTCTCCAGACTCGCTGCACATCATGTTTTTAATACAACAGCGACTGCACGCCAGAATTCAATGCTCCTGCAAATATGCCAACTTGTAGCTACTTTCAAAATGAGCTGCTCACTAGGAATTAGTGCCAGGGTAAATCAATGGCACATTCAGCTAGATGTCCCAGCTCTACGAAATGAATTATACGCTATATACAGTCCTTTTGTGCACGTCTGTCTTCTCTGCATCTTTATCAACGCGAGCTGAAAAGACTGGAATTGGAGTTCCAGAAGGCTGTAAATTATCCAGCAAAGGATTAGCAGAACAGGAAGCAATTTTGCCTACCTGCACGTTTAAACTCATGTATTAGAATAAATTCTGCACCCGCCTGAGCCGTTTTCACCCCATCTCAAAAAGCGCCGCTTTCTTTGGACCGCTCCTGCTGTGACACACACAGAGCGGCGGGATGCTGGAAGCTGCACCAGCAGCCTACTAATAGCTGAGGGCTGGGGAGTTACTGGCAAAAAAAATAAAATTATAGGAGGCTTGGGAAGAGGAAGAAGGAAGAGAAGATGCTGGTTACAGGGCAGAGATCAGGAGCTGCCTGTGAAGCTGATTTTCAGTCCCACCTTCCACGGCCAAGATCATCCATGTGGGCAAAGGCACAGATGATCCAACGGGGTAAAGCCTCTCATCTTGTTGGCTCTTAAATCAAGTGCAGTATCCAGAGATATGTACTGTAGGGGCTTTGCCTCCTTTTAAGGATCTCACTTATGACACAGAGATCGTCTCCTTTTTTAAAAAAAATAAAAGTAAAAAAATACTGCCAAGTGCACACTTGACCAGTCTGTGCCAATGCTGTTATTGCAAAATCCAGTAAGCCTCAGGGCACTCCACTTTTATGAGCAGCAGGTAAGTTTTAGAAATAATTGAAGCTCATGGAGCTGTGTTTGTGAGGGAGACGCCTTCTCCACGAGGCTAAACAGCAATGTGCAGAAGTCTCAGCAGCCTGTGTCCCATTTATAAAGCCTTCTCATTCAGTACCCTTTCATTCCCTTCAGACACTCAATCCATTTTCCATCCACATCTCAAAAGTACGACTGGCTTTACAAGTTGTGTGCACTTGTACCATGTGTTAATCATCTCTTCCTACAGAACCAGATTCCTTTATCTACTACAACCTTAGAGGAACACGTCTAATTCCACCCGACTTCACCATTCACAGATAGTACATCACCTTTATTTTCGTATGGATTATGCACAGTGCTTCAGGTGCTTATACTATGGACATTTTATAAGTGTAAACTTGATTGATTGGTCACAAGACTGTTTTGGATAGCTGTAAAATGGATTTGGCCCCCAGCCACAGTTTGCTCAGCACAGATATACTGTAGGACTGAGATAACTTCAAGAATTCATAACACACATGCTAAGAAATATTACAAACCCATACTTGTACAGCTGGCATTATACATGCACCGCTAAACATTCCTCAACAGCAATGCATGCTACAACATACAAGAGAATCCTGGCGGGATATTTATCGGGAAAGAAGGCTTCTGAGAATGTGCTTCCAATAGCTGGTGTGAAGCCAGCCCACTCTGTGCTGATTAGATGCAGTCTCAGCTCAGAAACAGCCTTATTCAGCAGAGTACCGAGCAATCACACAGCCTTCAACCGGGAGCTCCATGCTTTATGCTGAGTGACTCAATGGGGGAAAAAAAATAAAATCAAGATGACTGCGTTAATTGCCATCTTAAACCAGAGTGGCAAAAAGAAATCCAAAATCTAATGCCACCTCTCCACCTGTTTTCTCAAGTGCTGTTTCAAAAATAAACAAAAACCAACCCCTTTGTAAGATCAACTCCCTATAGTAATGCCAATTTTAATCAAAGTACAAAGGCACCACCCTTCTAGGAAGCCATGGGTTTTATATAAACTGTACTAGCTTGCCATTGAGATTGTTTTTATATGCAGAATAGTATCTTCATCCCATTTTATGCTTCTCTCTCCTGCAAGTTGCAAAGGAGCCCTCGTGTAAGCTGGTATTTCTACTCTTGGAATCTGGTCTTTAAGAGTCCTGGTTTTCAAAGAAGAACTGAACCGTTTTCAAGCAGTTAAGTCACCAGCATAAATATTTCACACACCAGATAAAGGTAACGTTTTCCTAAACAGCTGTAACTTCCTATGGTTCTAGAGCTTCCCAGTACTGAACTGGTAACAAAGACTGGAGCCATCACAGCCAACCTTGTGATGGCTCAGCCACTATTCTGTTTCTGCATACCTTCAAATAGCAGCCAATACATTTCACTTTAAATGCGTCATTCCCTTGTTTTGTTGTATTTGTGAACTACCACCTGCAGTACTGTGGAAACATCACAGCTAACTTGACATGTGTGGTCTGGGTTCTTACAAACATTTGAGAAGGAATTTATTTTTCACCTTCATGCTTTGAATAATGCTTTTTGTACCAACTCACACATACAGCTTTATCGCTAGCAGAAAGTAAAATACTTAATGCAGATGAGGACTAGGTAAGCAGTTTGGACAGTTTTATTTCTCTTTGCAGAAGCATGGCTCCCACCAAAAACAGCAGGAAACTCTCTCATTAGCCTCTAAACTTTGGGTGTGGTAATTTGACAAACCTCAACCTGAGGGAAAGCAGCATTTGGCCGTGCCAGGCACAAGCACCTCTTCCTAAATTTCGTGTTAAATCTGATTTTCTTATCTACAACGAAATAGCCCAGATTGTTTTCTCCTGCAACAAAACCTAAGATAACATTCAGGTAGTGTCTCCAAAAAGCTCTGCTGGATACCACTGAATCAGCACTGCTAAGGAAAAAACACATATTTCTTCTCTGAGAGAGCCCTGATGTTAACTCAGGAATGTTCTTGCAGGCTGATTCACTGCAGCACCAAAGCATATGTTCACCTTCAGGAGCTCACAAGTGACGCAAAGGAAAAAGGCTCCTGTTAATGGTTTGCTGGATCAGCTCCTAGCCCACAGTCGGGCACCCCCTTAATCTGTTGCTGATCCTCTGTGTGCTCACAGGGCTCAGGAGACGGCACGGGAAAACAGGAATAAAGAGATACAGAGACAAGATGGGCCATGACAACAGTTCAGCGAGTCATCGAGAGCGCGGCTTATCAACCACAGACCACAGCTAAACCCAGCCCAAAGGGGGTTTGGGGATCTCTGAAGCCACTTTGCTGGAGTCACACTGCTGACTGGCACCTGAACACAAACCAACACCGTCAGCCACAGTTCAGGGCTACTATTAATGTTACAGTTCACTCCTTGGGCTGCAAAGCTTTTTTGACTGTCTTCTTTACAGCTGCCTTAGGTTAAGCTGGTTTTTAAGGCAATCCATTGAAGTCAGAAAGCATATTTTTCTCCCCTCAACAAAGAGCAAACACCCTTTAGTGGCAAGGCAATGTCACTTTGCCAACAATTAGAAAGGCCTGATTTATACAGTCTTTAGTATCAGTGCACGGAACAATGAAATGCTTCCAGAAAATCATAGCATTTTGCATTTCCTGTCTCCAGGGAAAGCCACAGAGACATGAGCCAGCACAGTTATATGTCATTTACAAAATGAAACACGGCACTTGATAAAAGAAGAATATCTTCCAGGGAGGATGCCTGCTAAGTAGGTCCAAGCTGTCAAAGCATCAAAGGCATCACCTTTTCCCCCTGTCACTCAGAGTATTGGCAACCCATGCACATTACCATGAGAAAAGAGATACTGCTGAAGTTCAAAAAAAAAAAAAGAAAAATATAAAGAAGAAAACAAAAAGAAGCCAGCACTTTGGGGTTTTTGGGACCTTTTGGCTTTTGCACTACAAGAGTCCACCAAAGAGAGTTTGGTAGAGGCATGCCAAAGTTGACTTTTTGAACTTGTGAAAGTAATAATAAGAAAACATTTTTTAAAAATTCAAACCAGACATACACAACAATTTTTTTTTTTTTAAATTGGAAAATACCCGCAAGATCTCCCCACTGAATTCCCCAATTAATTAATCTTCTACACCTTGGCAACTGCTACATTTCACAGGATCATAGAATGTTTTGGGCCAGAAGGTACCTTAAAGAACATCTTATTCTGACCCCCTTGGCACGGGGAGGGACACCTTTTCCTTGGCCAGGTTACTCAGGACCCCATCCAGCCCGACCTCGACCCATTTCCAGGGAAGATTTCATAAAAATTTTAATGCCAGCAAGACTTTCAGCTCACATTGTAGACCTGGAGAGGGAAAATTAGGCCAGAAAGGACAGGACTGAAAGGCAGGGGAAACAGAAGGGAGTATTTTGAAGTCCTACAGTCAGCACAAGCTGGTGATACCTTTAAAACAGTAGACCTTTGAAAGAGTTAGAGATTCAAAAATAATCTCTGGAAGCAGTAACAAGATCAGGCTCAAGCCTTTGAGCCATGCACCGACAGTATCTGGTGTCCCCCCTGAGGGGCCAGCACTGAATCCTGGGCAGGGTGGCCTGAACCAGGCTGCACCCAAGGGCCACCACTGGGCTCCCAAGCTGCATCTCCAGATAGCCACACGAGGCTTTCCTAAAGCACATATTAACGAACGGGCATAATTCTCATCTATGTTTTAAAACTGCCCCAAAATTAATTACACTAGAATTCCAGAGCATTTTTTTCCTTTCCCATTATTTTCACTGTGGCTTAGGATCCCTAAATGCATCAGGAGTGCCTTTGAGTGGGCCTGGATAAGACACACCTGTTGGACAAGGGATGGATGAACCGGACAAAATGACACAACAATTAATATCACCTGATGATGTTTCTGAGGTCTTTGCTGGAGACAAGGCAAAAGGCAGGCTCCCTAAAGAGAGAGCAGCTTGGGCAGAGCAGCAGCAGCGGGGTCACTGTCACCAGACCCTCTGAAGAGCTGATGAATGCTACAGCATCCAGGGGAGCTCTGAACATGAGACTTCCAGCACTCCTTCATTCAGGACATACACTAACAGCCTAAAGATCCCTGCTGCCCCCTTCCACACACAGCTACCAACAGAGATGGACACTGAGGGGATGGAACACCACACTCCACACCTTGCTCACCACAGATTATCCACTGGGCAAAACCCAGTGCAGGGGGAAAACAACAGGGTTTTGTCACAGCAGACCTCTTGTTAGGAGTAGAAAAGAGCCAATGCAAGATTTCCAAATAATGGTTTCTCCTCATCTTCCCCACAGTGAGAGACATTCACTGCACACAGCAACCAAGCTGAAATCTGCTCCTCTGACACCTGGCACTCACCTTTTGCTGAGCCCTTTCTTCCCTGACTGGGTTTGGATCCTTGCTGCCATGGCAGGGGCCAAGCTCAGGGAGCTGCCCAGAAGCAGCTCAGGAGCCCCTGCCCCGGGCACTGCCATGGAACATCCGTGGCACAGCTCAGCTCCAGCAGCAGCTCTGGCTCCAGCACCCACACCGAGCTCGCTGCAGAGCTTGCACTGCAGCCACTCTGCTCCTTCTTCTTTGGGTTCCTCAGGGTTGTTCCTTCTCCCTCTGTTCTTCTTTGGGTTCCTCGGGGTTGTTCCTTCATCCTCAGGGCTCCTCCACCTCCCCAAGGTTCTCTCTTCCTCAGGTCCTCTCTGCTCCAGCCTTTTCTGATTGGCCAACCCTCCCCTTTCATCCCACTTACCTTAATTAGTCACAGCTGAGACCCATTAAGGGCTAGATTGTTATTCTTTGGTAATTAGCACAGCTGTGACTTCTCAGGGGCCAGGTCACCTGTAATCCCTTCTTGTACACCTACAGTGTTTGAGAGTGAACACCCACCTTCTCTCTGAAAGGTTTTAGAGGCAAAGAGGGAAAACAACCTCTTAAATCTGCCATCTCATCTTCCCCAAGCTACTCTCTTGCTCCTGCCACACAGCTCTTCTCTATGCTCACAGCACAAATCTTACAGGCCTCAAAGTCATCTTCCTCCTTTTGAGAATAAATCTTCTGTAACACACTGATAGACCTAGTGTGGTTAATGAAGTTAAATCCCAGAGCCTGGAAGGAAGCAGCTGCTCTGGAGCAGGGGAACAGCCCTAGGGTGTCTCTTCATTAAACTCCTGGTTCCCCAAAGCTCCTGTATTTGTTTTGGCCCAATACCATCACCCCTGGTACAAAGACCCTGTATCTCCAGACGGGCTGCTCTGGCTTGGGCTGCAGCCACGATTCAGATTTCTTTTTTAGACATGGGCTAAAACCTGTCATCTTTTCAGGGAGCACAGCAGCAAGTACATCAAAGCGTTCATGGTCCTCCGTTAACTTTCCTGCTATTTGCCCTCAAGGACATGCCTGCTCCAAAACTGTCACGATTAAACTCGGACAAGGGGGAGAGTTGAAGGCTACAGAAGCATCTCAGGAGAAAGAAATCCGTGCTAAGTCCCAAGACGCTCTCATGGGAGCACAGGAGCAGTGCACACCCACAGGAACAGGGGTGCAGCTCTGCTCCCAGCACACGGAGCCCAGCCCCGCCAGGGAAATGCACACTTGGCACTGCAGGCACCCCTGGCAGGCAAATCCCTGCCTGCCTCGACTGCAGCTCAACTCTGAGCCTCGTTTAGGAACCGCTTTGGGATCTCAGTTCAGCTTGATTAGTGAAGTTGATGGACTGAGAAGCACTCGCACCAAGCCCTGGTCTCCGAGCCATGGCTCCTGCAGCATGGAGGAAATTTTATTGACAAAACTGTCCCACACCTCGAGTAAACTCTGGTTCAGGTGAGCATTGCTTACTGCTGCTGTTTTCTCCTCCAGGGTTATCAGCAAGCGAGTCATCCACCCCTGTGAGAAGCACTTTAATGGCATTATCCCAATACTGCAGCCACCGTGATACACAGAGGAAACCCTTTCCCAAAAAGCCCTCACCTAAGACAAGGAAGGTATTTATATGAAAGCTTGCTAGCTTATAAGAGAACACAAATATACCGACAAAAGCGTTCTCCAAATCAAGTTCATGAATACCAAAAATTCAAGCAAAATAGATGAGTTTGGGTAGAACATTTAAAAGGAGGGTGGGGGCAGAAGGGATCAGGCTCTGAGTTGCAGGGATGGCGTACAGGGATGTTCCTGCACAGTTAAAGATTTTAAAAACAACTGGTGGGACAAACAGTAACCCAGCTAATCCTTGGGACTGGCATGCTGCCTATTTTCAGAGAGCAGCAGCTGGTGAATCTGACGTAAGTCTCTGCATCCAAAGCAGGAACTTACTGTAATGAAACCACAGCCCACATTGGAAAAAAAACTGTAAACTCGACAAAAAAAAAAAAAAAAAGAAGACAACCAGGATCTCAATACACTATGTGCTACATTTCCATCCAAGGAAAATTAATCACACAATGTCACAATTAGGCTGATTTGGGGGGGGAAATCTCCAAAATGAAAACCATCAGTTGGACTGAACTGAGTATTAAAAAAACCCCACCAAAACAGGGTGCAGATGAAGAAATTACAAGCCTTGCATCTTCTTTGGTCTGAGAAGTACAAATCTAAGACCTTAAGTGGCATAAAAACACCATTCCAGAAGCCTGAGGCACTAGGCAGAACTACATGGACTGGAAAAAATAGGCACATTAGTGAAGCACCTAATTCAGGATCCGGTTACTCTTCCACCCCCACCAGAGCACTGCAAGAATGTCAGTCCCTTTATCTTGGACACCGTGAGAAAAGCACCTTCTGATAAAAACATCCACACCTCTCCCTCGCCCTCTTTCCCTCCCTGTCCTCAGAGCAGGGCCAGGTTCACCTGAGGCTCTCAGCAGATACTCACTCTCTACATTTCCCTGACTAACTGGTTTCCAGGATTATTTTCCCCTTTCTTTCAGAGACTATAATGGGGGAAAAAAATAGGAAAAAAAAAAAAAGGAGAAAAGGGCTTGAGGAACACAGTGCTTTTTAATCTTTCTCTTAGCTGTTTGATAATAATTAGCATGGGAAGAAATTACCATCTGCATAATGGCAGGAGCAGTCACACAACGCCCCTGAATCTCATTTCAGGAATTCCAGTTGCTGCACCTGGTAAGGGTAATGGAAGGTGCCGATTTCATGGAGAAAAAAAACCCTTAAAAGATCTTTAAATGGGCTGAGAGGCACACAAAGGGGTGAAGAGGGTTATATTTCATTTAGGGATGACAGAGGAGGAAGTCATGAGGTCCTTAAATCGTTTAATTTGCTCTATAAGCAAGTGAGTGCATAAACAGCAGAGTTCTCGCCGTACTATCTCTGACTGACCTTCAGTGTCAAATATGCTCAGTTTAGAAGGAAAATGTTTTCTTTTGTCTTTAAGAGCCAGCCTTGTAAAAATAGCTCCGGAGCTGAAAGTCAAGCTGCGTTCTTTTCTGTTCATGCATCACCATAGAAATTGGTGATGGAAAACTTATTAGGAATTGCCACTGGAGTCAGCAGATACCGGCTTTCAATAATCTTTGGCAGCGCTGTGGAGTAAGGAAAGGGATGTTTTCCAGATCAGAGCTCCTCCTGGAGCAACCAGGCGTGCCTCCAGCGCGGCGTGCGAAGCGAGGCCACGGAGAGGGACCCCTGTGCAGGACCAGGCCATGGGACTGGACCCAGGGGCTTTTCTTCCCCCTGACCCACGGATCTGTAATGCACCTCTCTGTCACCTCGATAGGCTGCCATGAGCTTGCCAGGAGCTCCCTGCCTTCCTTCTCCTGCAGCCTCGGCTGCAAATGTGCCTCTGGAAACACAAGGGGAGCGCTGAAATTGTTAGCTGCTCTCATCAACCACTCCTACTTCTTAACCCTTGGCTAACTCTCTCCCACACCCCAGCCTGAGCCGCACATTTCAGGGAGATGAACCTCAATTTTCGGCAGGGAACTCTGCCGAAGCCAGATCAGCCTCGCTCGATTCAGCCTCCAGGCTGTCTCGATGCCAAGCCCAATCCCGCTCCATGTTCAAAGTCTTCACAGATTCCTCGGTGCAGCCAGAAGAACCAAGTTCAACACAGAAACTAAATCTGTCCTACTTCAACATCTTTCACTTCCAGCATTCGATTCCCAGCTTTTAATGCATGAGAACCATGCTAAATATGCTTCTCCACTGCTTTTACAGGCTGTGCAGCAGTGGTGCAGGCTCTCCCAGCGATGCTTTGGGATCACCACCATCCAAAGAATGGTTCTGGTTCTGCTGCACAACCACAGCAGCAGAAGCAGCTCCAAAAGGGAGCATTACAGACCCAGCCCTGACCCTTCTCCTCTCCCATGTAACACAGGAGCTCCTCAGGTCTGAGGAAAACCCGTCAGCTCCCGAAGGGGACACACTTCCTTCCCTGGAGCAAAGGCAGCTGGAAGTCTCCACCTCATTTCCGAAGCGCTTTACATACCGCGGGCGTGACGCGTCTCCCATTTGGACTTCAGCAAGTTTTTATGTCAGCACGGAAAAAAAAAACCCAAATGTTATCAATATTGCATTGAAAACAAACATGGAAGTGTAATTCACAGCACTCGGATCAAAACTAGCTGCCTTGGAACTCCCAGGCCACGGGGCCGCCGCTTGACTCTGCTCATCATCCTGTTAAATTTGTCTCCCACAAGTGTCATCACAGGGAAAATGGTGAGATGCTTGAACTCTCACCAAGTTTATAGTTAATAAGGTTGTTTAGCATGAAGGAAATTATTTCGTGTTATATTCGTAACAGAAACCTCCCATAAAATAATTTCATGCCTTGATATTCACAGAATTTCAGCATTGTTCACACAGGCCTTGCTTTAATTATCTGTAACGATTAGCTCTACCCTTTACATGGTAAACTGAATAATCATTTCTGGCACAATGAGAAGGGAGGAAGCTTTCTACTGATGTGATGCAAAGAGGTCAATGAAACATAATAAGTGTAACATTTCGGGCTAAAAGTTGTCATTTTATTATCCAAATATCAAAGTCTTCTTTACAGATTGATAGGAAGATGCATTGAAATAACATTCTGCACTGTCCCTCACACAAGGGAAACAATCTCTAGTCTGTAACAAGGAAGATGCTCTAGAGGCTGGACACGCCAGGAACCTTAAAAGTATTCTGTATTTTGGACTTCTGTCCCCAGAAGGGAGGAGCAGATTGCTAAATATTACTCTTGGTAATGGATTTTTGGAAGGATGACCTCCTTCCATTGCCCTTTTTCAATCAAATGATTTTTCTTCCCAGATATCTGCTGGGAAGGTTTCCTGGAAGGTAGCAAAAGTGGTTTGGGATGTGATTTCTGCAGCAGTCTTTGAAGCCACTCATTTCTGAAATAAAAACTTGGAGACAAAACTTCCTTCATAATGAAAAATTTAGAGTGGGGGAAAAAGGGGAGTGGGGTGGGGATTTTTTTTTTGAAGGTGTTTAAGTGATCCTACTACTTTAAAAGATGTTTATAGCATTTCAGACCACATTGTATTTCACCCCAATTTCACAGCTGTCCTCTCCCCACACCGTTTCTGATCCTGCCCAAGGGTTTTGGTTTTTTTCATAAAGTAAAACCACAGATTTCTTCATAATATGCTGCTTAGGATCCATATAGTGAGAGTATTTGCAAAAGATCTGACATCCCTTCATTAAAATAGGTTACATCCCTGCCAGACTAAATGTTAACTTGAGAAGTCCTAAACACATGCTGCACAAGAAATCCATTTTTCAAGGCACATGGTGAAATAGCAGCCCTGCTGAAACCAATTGATCCCGTGACACTACAGCGAGAGGATGCTGTAGCTAAGAAAAATGCCAACTTCATTTCAGCCCCAAACAAGTTATAACAGCAGCAATGTTGGCTCGGGGCATTTTAAGGAATTAATAACCAGCTAGGGTTAGTAGCCTGAGGCAAAGTCAAGGATTAAGCACTATGAGGATAAACACATACAGCAGCTTCAAATAATACAGTTGACTTCAGTTTAATCATTTTGTTTCGCTTTCAAAGAAACTTATGATCTCCAGACAGAAAATATAATTCATATCAGTAAAAGAATATACACATACACACCCCCCCCCAGGCAAGAACTGAAGAGATAAATGGAAACCCTGTAAAAAGTAAACATTTTCTTCTTAGCAGCTGAAGGAGAAAGCTACCATTGGTTACAATTAAAACAAACAACCGAGAACTCCAGAAAATAGGCAAATATTCCCAAGGGAGGAGACACCAGGGCAGGAGAGGGATTTTTGCAAGGGCACAGAGCGATGGCACAAGGGGAAATGCCTTCAAAGTGACAGAAGGTAGGGTCAGACTGGCTACTGAGAAGAAATTCCCTGTGCCAGTGGCGAGGCCCTGGAAAGGGTGGCACAGAGAACTTAGAGCCACCAATCTTTAGAAATGCTCCGGGCCAGGGTGGATGGGGCTCTGAGCCCCAACCGGGTCTGCTGAAAGGAGTCCCTGCCCATGGCAGAGGGTTAGAACTGGATTATCTTTAAGGGTCCCTTCCAATCCAAACCATTCCATAACTGCATGAAAAAATACCCTGACGATGTTAATGGCTGTATGGAAGAGGAAAGATAACTTAGGTGGTCCCAAAGTTTAACATTCCCTTCCAAGAACAGGGGACCAACCTTCTCCACAGCCTTCACCAGCCAGAAGGGCTCACAGAACTGAGCCCATACACCCAGATGCTTATGCTTTTTTTTTTTCCTGCTCAGCTAGTAAATAAATTAAAAAAAAAATCTCTGATATTTCTTTTGTTTCAAAGGAGTCTATACTTCTTTTTCACAAAAATAAATCAACCCAATCAACTTCAGACTAATGTGGAAAATGTGTAGTCTGAATGGGATTCAGATTTCACTAATAGGTAAATCAAAAGCATCTCGAAGGTACTGCCATGGCCCTTAAGTTTAAAAGTTCCAATAAAGAAGCTCAACATCAAAACTGGCACTTGAATTTTTAATAGAAGTATTTCCCTGAATCACTCAAAGTCAGGATGGAATAATTTTAAGACAGTGTGCTTCGACATCTTTTAAAGCTGGACTGTTTGTCTTTGCAGATCAAGAGGAGAAAGAAGCCTCTTTTACCTGGGTGACTTTTTAACACTTACATCTAAACACAGTACCTGGCATTTGCTCTCTTGTAGAAAGTAATTTCTCTCTCTTTTTTTTTTTTTTTTTTTAAAAAACAGGGAAAGGTCACTCTCTTACATCATTGAAGATGTTTAAAGGACACTGCCAAATGCTGATGTTACTTTAAATTACTTTAGGACTCTTCTTTCAGTATTAAATACAGTATAGAAAACTTACAGTTGGTAACTATGAGGATCCCGAGTTGAATCTTTCAGACAACACAATTTGTTTATTACATAGACAAAATTCTCTGGAGTCAGTTAAATATTAACGTACAACGGAAAAATTATTTATCTTTTTATTCTCTATACTGATATGCCAATAGAAAGACGTTTATTATTGCAATGCACTTTTTAAAATGTACAAAAAGGTAGGAATTTTTAGACAGGTTTTCAATACTCAAAATGTAATCTGACCTCAGTGAAGTCAGAGGATGCTTTGTCACGGCCTGAATTAAGACCTCACTGTAAGCTCCTGTTTGATCATTCTTTGTTCAGAAACATGACAGCTATATCCCTAGAGATCTGTTTGATTGGAGCTGTTTCTAGTCAAAACATTTCTCCCTTGCTGACTGGCTCCAGAAAGGCTGTCAGCGCCGAGAACAGCATCACCCACCTCCCTGAGCACCAGCTTTGCAGCAGGGCACCCCGGAGCTCCCAGCTCCTACAAGTCCCTGCACAGCTCTGGGGGAATAACATCCCTGCACACCGAGACAGTGCTCACGCACAGATACCTCCCGGGGATGTTGGAAAGGTCAGCGCTGCGAGAGCGCGGCGCTTCCCTCTTGGTGAAAGAAAACACGAGGGGAAAGAAAGACAAAACTTCAGAACGGGAAAGTCAAAAACCACGAAACTTTCAGGAGCCTTACAGTCGAATATGGATAAATCAAACGCTGGAGTATTTTACTGGAAGTTCCTCTCACAATAGCTGGTGATGAAGAATGAATGAATGGATGTCATTCCGAGTGCCAAGACATGTTTTCATTGCCTCTTATGGACAGCATATTTCTGAATATTGAGCTATATTCTTCCAATGCTTTTCTACCTATAAATTCTACACTTAGCACGGGGTTATCCATTTGGGGAATTGCAAAAGCACATCATAAAATGCATTTTATCATCTATATGTGACAGCCTCACTTGCTGTTAAAGTATCTTCCCAATACTGTCGTGCTCCTGAAGAGCTCTAAAATAAACATCAAATCCCAGCCACGAGTAAGAAGCTCTATCCCCCTGAACAACGGAGCGTTAGCACAACTTTACCCCAGTTCAAGTCCAGCATTTGCAGGGAATTAGCCCATAAATTTTAAGTGCTAGGTGCATCTTCTTTCTACCTCTCAGGAACAAGTGGACATCTAATTTTTCACTTCTTAGACAAAAGAGTTTCTGTGTTTTCAATCCACAAAGTTGATAGCATTATGAAAAAACCCACGGCAACAAACTTGTAATAGATTCAGGCTTCTACATTAAGTTTTATTTCTGCCTTTACTCCTAACTCGAAAATACTAGTCAGTCTCCATGTTTCAAATGTTTCAATGACAGCTCATGCCAACAGTTGAGATGGTTAAGCTGCTAAAAAGAGAAGAGAAGAGAAGAGAAGAGAAGAGAAGAGAAGAGAAGAGAAGAGAAGAGAAGAGAAGAGAAGAGAAGAGAAGAGAAGAGAAAAGAAAAGAAAAGAAAAGAAAAGAAAAGAAAAGAAAAGAAAAGAAAAGAAAAGAAAAGAAAAGAAAAGAAAAGAAAAGAAAAGAAAAGAAAAGAAAAGAAAAGAAACAAAAACCACAAAGCACCAAGCAAATAAAAAACCTCAAGTCTTCTCCTTGGAGGTCACCTGTGTCTTCCCAGACACTTGAGTGCTGGCCACCAGGGGAAACAGCTTGGCTAAAAGCAGTCTAATTGTTACCCAGACCAAGTACAATACTTCACAAGTATTTCTTTTTATATCTTGTCAACATTTGCATAGTCTTTGTGTCTGGAAGTTCCAGAGCAGCATGCACAAGCTGTCAGCTACCTTTATGCAATGCTGCATCCTTCTCAAAACTCTTAAAATACTGATTTCTAGTTAGACAACATAGCTGTCACATCAAAATACATTCAAACATTCAAATTCCAACCCCTCGCTCACCCCAAAATCTCTTTCCAAAGCGTATCGGGCGCTGAATTGGTGACATGAAGCAGGCAGAGCGGCTGTCTGCTCCAAGCAGCATCCATAATTAAGCAAGCAGAACATATGAAGTGTGGCACAATAACAGGAAGGTGGGATTGCAGTCACCTCAGGTAAGGTTTCCACGGGTTAACGCAGCCGGCTCACACTCAGCTGTCAGAGTTTCCCCCAGACAAGGGGAAGGAATAAACGGCTAAAGACAGCGATTGCTCTAACTTATCCTCAATTCCTAATCTAATCAAGCTGGATCTCTTTCTGTGATTTATTTCTCTCCATTGATTGCAACCTGAGAGACGTGTAGCTCACATTTAGGTGTCTAAAGGTTAGACATATGAGAGGAAGTAAGATGGATCTTACCTTACTAACATGTTTCATCCTAAAGCATGAGACTGAGAACAAAGGTTTCCTCCACAGTGAACTCAAGGGATTTGGAGAACTGTGGAAACGCAGTTTCATGAAACCACACAGTGCATACTGCTAGCAAAAACCAAGATCTTTCTATAAACACACGCACAGAGATGGTCTGGGCTTAAAAAAAAATGAGAGTGTGGAGAAGCAGGAACACAATCTGATCTGACAATTGATGGCTGTCACAGACAGCGCAGGCACCAAAATGCCTTGGACGATGATCAGTGGATCCTATCACTCAAACACCCAGATTTTTGCAGGCATGTGCCAAGGACCCGATGCAGGACGGACATTCTGTTTCTCCTCAGCTCAGCCACAGTCCAACCCATCTTTCCCTCCTCAACAAAGAAGCCAAAAGAGCAGCTGCAGAACACACGAGGTCAAAGCCTTTACCTCATTACCCTGGCAAGAAACATCCCACAGCACAGGGGCTAAACTGGCCTGCTAGGAAACACCCCAGTGCATGCTTGTCTCTCCTCCACACCATGTCCTGGCACCTGCCACCTTCCAGTTCCTTTACCTGCAAAGCCCAGTGAGACATAAGGCATCCTTTGGGCAGTTAAGTGCTAAAAGATGGCCCAGAAAAGTTACAGAATGCCACTGGAAGCTGGCTAGACTCTACCTCAAGCAAACTGATCTGCTTGAAGCCAGGGCTGGACTGGGGGAGCCCAGGAAGCCATTTCAGCTCTCTGTGTCCTGTGAGACCACCACCAACAGCCACGGGCAGGAAAGCAGCCCCAGCTGTACATCAGCCTGCTTTGGCAATTTTTACTCAGACAGGGAAAAGCTTCCTTTACTCTTGAATAAACATGTTAGAAAAACTTGCAGAACTACCACACTTTTGGCCAAACTACCATTTTGATTACATCTTTGAAGGTGCGAACATCTTTTATTATTCAGTTTATAAACCTGAATTTAGCACCTCTCCTCCTCCCCAACATCACACCACCCCCAGAAAAAAGAGTCATCACTACACATGGATCAACCACAAACAAAATCATTTAGAGGAACGGGGAAAATTCATCTTTTATCATCTGTGCCACCTAGCAACACACAGTACTGGATCCAAAACATTCGCAGATCTGACACAGAGGAGCACATGAGCACCAGAACAGGAGAAGAGATAAAATCTCCTTTCCCGTTTCAAAGCTTCCACAGGCACAAGAGCTTTCTATTAATTCTGAAATATTGTCACGCTCACAACAGAACTCAAACATTATTTTTAAATTGCATACTTGATTTTTGAGCAAATACAGCATTTGGCGTGGTTTTTGTGTGTGTGTATGCGTGTGTGTGTGTGACTGATAATTTAATCTTCTATAAATCAGAACCAGGCCAAGTATTTCTGAGCTACGAAAAGATTTGCTGAACTTCACAATTAAATACAGCTACACTTGATCTGCTGTGCACAGCAACAGAAAGGACGGCCTTTTCTCTTGAAATTATTACAGTGGGCACACTTTAAATGGCCAGACTTGAAGGTTTTACAACCAGATCCCTCCAAGAACATGAGAATTTCATCCGGAATAGTGAGTAAAGCATTAAAAAATCAGCGTAAACACAGGCACGCATAATCAGCTGCATGCTCTTCGTTTATTACCATTTACCCTCCTGATGAATTCAGTTCAGCTCCTGCACTGCTCGCACGCTCCCAAGCCAGCACACAAACTCGGACAGACTGCACACAAAACTGCAGCACGGCTGAGGACAGGCTCGAGGTCTCCTGCCTTCAGTGTTCCAGCACTGGAGTAACCTTATTTCAGTTTTAAAATGTGTTTAATATTTAAGCAGCGCTACCTATACGAACAATGCATTTGACTTGCAGTTCGATAAGCAGCATGATGGATGTAATTTTAATTCTTTTTTTTTAAATTGCAAGGTTGGTCAACTACAATACTTGGAGAGCCAGTCTAGAAGAAATGAAGTATTAAACATCTCTAATTTCAGTCAATAGTCTGGAAAGTGCTGTAGCTTTCCACTTTTTAGGCATTCCTATTCATTATTCACCAGTGGATATAACAAAAACAATACTTTATTCATAAGCTGGGGAGTAGGTTTTGTGTGTACAAAAGAAAAAAAAATTATTTAGGATAAATTCTGAGCATCCCTCTCCTGTTGGGTTTTTCTTTTCCCCTAGAAAAAAAATTCAGTGGAACTCAGTTTAAGAAATGTTCAAAGCACATTGGAAAATTTGTTTGGACAGATACATACATATTCATCCTGACATTTTCGTCTTGATTTTTGACCAACCATTTCCCAGTGGAGGTATCTTTTTATATATCTCTCTCACTATCTTATCTTAGCCATTCTGGACAAAGGTAAGTTCATTGCTCATCTCCAGACTGCTTTTTTAGATTTTAAAATATAACATCTTTCCTGCAGATTCTGGGTTGGGTTATTTTTTGGTTTGTTTTTGTTTTGTTGGGGTTTTTTTGTTGTTGTTTGGGTTTCTTTTAATTAGAATATAAAACCAGCAGCCTGCTTTAATCCTTGCATGTGGAAGGGACTCCAGAAAAAGGATGAAAGGTTTGCCAGGCAAAAGGAGGAGGCAATGCAGAGACCAGAATGGAAATGAGCACAGGAGATGAAGCCAAAAAAAAAAAAAAAAAAAAAGGAAAAGGAAATCAGAGATTAAGATGGATGAGGCAAACCAGAAGTTCAGAAGCAAACATTGAGACTGACAGCTGTCAGGAACTGAATCACCTATTCAATCAACTAAGCTGCTCATCATGGGCAGAAATAAGCTCCTCCAGAACACTTCATCAGCCTCCCCTGGATCCCACTGAACGCAGCTCGGGGCTTGCTCTCACATGAAACCTCTGCTTTGCTTTGTTTCTTAAAATTCTGCGCTGCAGAGCAATAATCAGCAGTGACTGGTGATCCACTGTAATTCAAAAATCCATGAAAACCTGACAAATGGTGGCATCAATTCCCAAAATGTCACACGGTAGCAATTACTGTCCTGAACGAGTGCTCAAATTACAGACACAGCACCTTGTCACCAGAATCAGAAGGAATAACAAAGTCAGCCAGATGTCTGTATAAAATTGCACTCTGCCACAAGTTCCTGTCACAGTTTTAAAGACAAAACTGAAAATGGGTGCAGGACATGCACTTTGCACTGGGTAGAAAGACTGGGGGGATCAACCATGACCAGTGGGGCTTTAAAGAATGACACAGAAAGCCCCTCCAAACTCAGCTCTAGAAGAAAGGGGGAGGGGGGTATTATTCTGTTTTTAAAAGCTTCTTAAAAGCAGAACTGAATTGGTTAAGACTGTAATAGAAGATGTGCATAGATTAGTCCAAAAAAAATCTGTTCACTTCTGTTAAAACCAAGGAAACCTGGCCTATTAATGTTTGGTAGTTTGGGATTTGCAAATAATTTCACTTCAAGTCAGAAAGGTTCATGGACCAAGTAACTCCTGTTCAGGTTTTGATTCCAAATCAGCCTCACGACCTCTACTCCTGCACATTGTTAAATGTCCTTACTCACCAGAAAAATAGAACCAAAGAACGAGAAGCACTCTTTCACTTCAGCTTTTCTATTGCCATGTCATGTATTTAATCGGTATTTATCTTACCATGGGAGAAATTTTTTTAAAAAATTGACCTTTATTTAGAGAGTTGATTCTTAAATTTCAATTACCAACATCTGTGCTGGTTAAAGAACTTAGAGATCCAATGCAGTGAAGCAATACCACCAGTGGTAAAGCAGAAAACCCAGCACTCTGCATTAGTTCATTTCAAAGTGAACAGAGAAATTCACCGACCGCTCTGTAAGGTCTCCGAGACCGCAAAAACATCGACAAAAGGGCAGTGACTGCCACACTGATGTAAATGTTTTTATGGGCTCCAATCAGTGTTGTTTTGCCTTTTAAGTTCTGTTCAATCTGTGTCTCGTGCCCTTCACCCTCTCACTTCTAAGGAAAATTCATGTTAGCTTGCTTTTACTTCTTGACACAAGAACTGCTTTCAGCTCGATGCTGTAAGTGAGGAGCTGAAGCTTTTTAGGGGAGGGCTCGGTCAGCAATTTTCTATTCCCACCCAACCTCCAGAGCATTTTGGAGAGACGGGGAGGAGACAGCGAGGTAGAGCAGACGTGGGGCGGTGGCTGGCTCTCCTGGGATTCCCAGCGGGAGAGGTGGGATGCCACAGAGGTCTTGGCTGGTTAGGCACAGCCAGTGACTGCTGCTGGGTATAATGAGAGTCTGACACGTTCACAGCTAGGGGACAACCCCAACTTTCAACTCTTCAGAGAACAACAAAGTTATGACGTTTTACATGTAATTTTTTATCATTCGCTAAGTCCTTTCTCACTTATTACCCTATTTTTTAAAATATACCAGGTGCCTTTTTTCCCCTGGATACACAAAACACTTTCCACGAAGGATAATCCCCTTTTCCATTCCTCAACTTCATTTTCTACACTGGCTTTCTCTGAACTCTCCGAACTAAGCATTATCTTCAAAGTACACAAGTTTCCTTCTCTATCATTTCAGCCTGATGCCCTAAAACAACATATATACTAATAAATCTTCATAAAATGCAAATGGCCAACCGATTCATCAACCGACTGCCTGGCTCTGTTCGGGATTCTTTAACCCANTAATAAATCTTCATAAAATGCAAACGGCCAACCGACTGCATAGCTCTGTTTGGATGCTTTAACCCGTTTTCAATAGGTTGCAGAGTGTCACACAGTACTCAACAGTAATTCATTTTTCAGGACGCTTACTTCATGCCATGCAAACAAAAGGCTGGGATTCACTTAGACTACCCTACGTTCTTTGTGCAAAACTTTTAATAATCTCAGAAAGGTTGTTGGCTTTTTGTTGGTTTGTTTCGAGTTTTTTTTTCCAGCATTGCCTAATTATTTCAACTCATCACACTTACTGCTCACAGCTCCATTATCCTCTGGCTTCTTTGTTTTCCCGTCCCAAAAGGGAAGGATTTAATTGGATACTAAAGACAGTTTTTTACTCAATAAAAAAATCAAGGCTATTTTCTTCACTGTTCACCAGACTTGAAATACGAATCCCCATTGTTCCCTTTGCTTTCCTCCAGCAGCACCAGCCGAAGAGGAGATTCTGAAGGTAACAACAGTAACCGAATGTAAATGAACTAAGTTCTCACCAAGGTGACGATACTTTGTCACCCAAACATGTCACTTACTACACAGAACAATTCTTCCGCCCGTCCAGGCGTTCTGCAGGTGTATGGACACGGCTTTTGGGCCGCCTTTGCTCCTTCCTCACCGATCAAACCCAGCTCCAACGTCAGCTTCCTCAGCACTGGCTGCAGCGTTTGCACTTCTCCGGCTGGGGGACGAGGACACACCACCCCACGTTCACACACCCCACGCCTGTGTGCCCCTACAAACCGTGCCCGCGTCCTTGCCTGTGCCAGCCTCCCGCTCCGTTCCTGGCACCGCTTGTTTATTTGTGTTCTGCTTCCAAAATCCTTTGCTTTTCTCCTTGGGTTGGTTGTTTTTTTGTTTTTTTGGTTTTTTTTTCCCTCCTCCTTTGCATTAATTTGTTTTGCTTCTAAAATGGAATGTAACAGCTGGTTAGTAGTTCATAGCTCATTTATACTTTATTCACCTTTTGTTGCTCCACATTTTAGTTCTCCTCATTTAAATGAACATTATGTGCTGGGGTTTTAGCATTAAATAAATGCTTTTCTGCCCGGTTTCACCTCTTAAGAGCTCTGAACCCATGGAATACGTTATAAACAAAGACCTACAAGGGAACATATAAAGCAGCACTCAGAAATCCAGTTTGCCAGTGATGGATTAGGGATTTACATTCCCAAACTACCAAATACAGTGGTCTCCTTGACCACCCAGCTCCGGTGATTTATAGGCAGTGACAGATTAAGCAGTCTTCCTGGTTACATATCATTAGTGGAAATCAAAGCCATGTCAGATATTGATGGTAATACCTTTCAAAGGTACATTACTGGCCAAGCTTTATGAGCAGCTTTCACATTAATTATTCAGTGAACAACAATGCTTAAAATACATGCATATATATACTCTTGGATCCTCGGAGCATATTCATCACTGATGGTTGTGAAGGAATGGAAAATGAACTCGAAGCTAACCTGTACATGGAAGCAGCAAGTTCTCAATTTATAGACTTACTATTGTTAAGCTGTACGTTGAAGTGCAGCAAGACATCTCAACTGCAAAAGAAGAAACACCTAAATATCTAAATTCTAGCATTAAATAAACACAACTCCTTTTCTTCGGGGTATTGCAAACCTATTCAAATCACTGACCAGAAAAAAAAAAAAGAGAGAGAAAAAAAGGATTTAAACTTCCATTTGAAGGCATGCAGTCATTCTGGGTTATGTTACTGTATGTTATCAATATGCTATTGATTAAAAGTAATCTATTACATGCACGGAACAATCCAGTGTTGATGCTTATTTTAAAATCGAGAAGTGATGAAAGCAATTTTCATAGGCCATTTTAAACTTTCACTCAAAACATGTAGGTTAATGGAAGTTAATATAAACAGCGTGGAACAGAAGGACTAAAATCTGATGAGAAACAATCAGAATAATTTGGTCTGCCAGCTGAAAGGATACACATGTACAAGTAAATTGAACTTTGTTTATGCCTTTTGATTTTCAAGCCTTCTCTAAGATGATTACCTATCTCCAGTTCTATCAAAGGAAAAATGCCTCCCTCTTACAGAATCTGCTTCTAAATCAACTTTTTAAATATTATTTTTACAATATTAGGTATGTCACACTATTTAGTTTCTGCTCTAAACATCTGCAAAGAAAATGTACCTCCCACAACTCCTCGCCTGCTCCTGACTTTCCCTACATCTGCTACTATTGTTTTTATAGTCCCTGATTTGTTCTTGCCATTTTTTGATGTAAACAAGATCAGGGGAAGCCCCTTTTTGTTTCTCCTCTCATATACCTTTGAGAAATGGGATCATAATTACAGTGCCAAACCATTCAAGCAGCTGCAAGTAGTACTCCCGGGCACTTCAAAAGACTTCTTGACCAAAAAAGAAATTTCAGACGCTTTATAAAAATAAGAATGTTGGCTATGAGTGGAATTAAAGTGAAACATTACCTAAGCAGGGGTGCACAGCAAATGATGAGATCTAATACAGGAAAATAGCAAGGCCTCCACGAGCAGCCTGCATTATGCTTGTGTTTATATTAAAAAAGCTGCGGTACTTTTTACCCTTAAGCGCTGGTTTCATTTTGTACACAAATTACATCCACTCTGCCAGACACCATTCATAATGGCAGACAATCAGATCAGACACGACACTCAAGGGTTTCTGTAAACTTCACATTAAAAAAAGCAGCATGTCAGTGGATTTGGCTACTACAGGTTTCCCCCCATCATTTAATTCCCATTCGTCTTAAATTGGTAAATGGCTTAAAAATCGCTGGGCGCAGTCACTGACAGAACCACAGCACACACACAGCGGTCCAAGCCTCCAGCTTTAGGAAATCAGCTCAAAAAATCTGCTTTTGTGCCACTTTCAAAGTCCAGGGAATGCACTTCACATCGGGAAGTTTTCATTTCAAGCTTCCCAAATAAATCTTTGGAGACACAAAAACAGTGAACACTCGAGTTCAGTATGTTGATTTTGCTGCAGGATGAGGACAGCAGTGGTCTGCTGCACGCTGTTGTCCTGGATTGAAAAGAAAGGTGTCTGCTAGGACCTAAGGCAACTTAGGAGTTGAAAAAGAAAAAACCCACAACACTTGATAGCACAGAGTTAGCAGAAGTCACTTAATCATCATACATGAAAATTGCTTTTCCGAAGTAGGCTGCAATTCACTGCGAGTTGTGCTTGGGCACATTTTGCACACTAAGGTTAGTATAAAACAGATTACCCTGAAAAATAATCATATTATTCAGTAATTTTTTTACAGCTCCCTTTCTGAATCTTCATGTTGAGCCTCCACTTATCCACGTTTTTTATTAAGAAAATGGATACCTAATCTAATAACACCCCAGACACGAGCGGCTTCATGAATTGTAAAAGTTAAAACTGGAAGAATTATATCTCTCATAAATCAGAGCTCCTCTATTACCATCAGGAAAGGATGGTGGAAATTTCCAAGCCTATAAAGTACTGCCCTGAAAGAAACCAGACCCTTGGCGTGACTAGCACGGGCTGCCCTCAAGACCATCAGCAAGAAGAATTCGTTTCAGATAGGGAAAGCCGTGGGGCAGTGGCAGTGCCTTGAGCTTCACCAGGAACGAAAGCTCGGACACAGGGACGAGTTGGAAGGGCAGCAAGGAAAAGTTCACGGAACTGCCCTGAAAGTGGCTGCAAACGAAAGGACTCTGAGTGTTGGAAGCAGGGAAAGCAAGCTCGGCCCTCAGTCATTCCAGGGAGCCCTGCAGCTGGACAAAGGGAGCGCTTTTCTGGGCAGGTTTTGCAAAGGTGCTCGCTCCCATCTCTCACACCACGGCTGAGGCCAGTGAAGGATACCAGCGCTTAATGGACACAAAAAACATCTATCAGAACGTGTGGCTACAACCTCTGTCAAAACATATGAATTAAACCCTAGCAAAACTCACTATTAAACTGGCAGATATCCTGCATTTTGGTGGTTTTTTTGGAAGGATGCGACATGTAAATTTGTAGCCAGAGTCTAATTTATTTTTTTTCTCTTCTAGTGTTTGTTTTATCAGGTTTACAATTAGTTTATTAGATCCCAATAGCCTGCATCCAGTGGAGAATCACTGTCCATCTGTTAAGGAGATGCAAGCCCCTTCAATGGCTAGGACATGGAAACTGAGGCTAACTTTTGTCCGCTGCAGCATTGCAGAATAATAATTCAATTTGAGATGCAGTTATCAACGATTCAAACAGGCCAGTAAAGCACACACTAAGTGATCTAGAGACCAAGGGCTCTTAGGTTTAAATCAACACATCTACAGAACGCCAAACACATTTTCCCACATCACAAAGCACATTCTGAGAGCTGGCTAGCTCAAAGCTTGGGGCGGGGGTTGTTTCCCTTTTTTTTTTTTTCATCTTTCTTAATTATGTGGTTCTGTCAATCACATAAAATCCCTCAAAATAATGACCATAAAGAAATGGTGTCATTACTAATCACTGAGTGATCACAGGCAAAAGCAACCCCAGCAACAGCCTCTGACAGCTCCCAGGGGACACAAGTGCTGTCACTCCAGAGCCTGCCGCGTTCAGAAGTCCCTTAGCTGAGCTGTTCTAGCGATGAAGAACTGAAAGGTGCACAGAGCTGTAAGGAAACAAGAGGCACAGTTTCCTGCAGAAAGTTTGCAGCAGCTGCTTTTTCACCTTGAAGGAGAATATCTCTGTCTGCAAACAGCTCTCCCAGCCCTGCAGTGCCTCGCTCCTTTGGTACCCAGTGCTCTAGCCCCGATTCGCTCTCGATGGGAACTGTGGCTGCTCTGCCCCCGTTCTTGGGCAGCCAGGCCCCCTCTCCCCGCTGTGCTGCCATGCCACAAACCCAGCTGCAGTACTGAGGACACCCACGTGTGCCACACACAAGGAGCTCCTCACTTTTCCCAAGCACCTAAAGTTACTCTTTAAGAGAAATATTCCTCAAAAATATCAGTTAACTTCTGGAATGCATGTGAAAGTCTAATGAGCTTGAAAGAATTTATGCAGCAGAAGGCTTAGGGGTGGCATCCCCCGTACCTGAAGGGAGTCTGCAAGAAAGATGGAGACGGATTATTTACAAGAGCAACGAGTGACAGGAGAAGGGGAAAGGATCCAAACTGACACAGAGAAGGTTTAGATTAGATAATAGGAAAAAATCCTTTCCTGTGAGGGTGGCACTGGAGTAGGCTGTGAGAGATGCTGTGGCTGACCCATCCCTGGCCCAAGGCCAGGCTGGATGGGGCACTGAGCAACCTGGTCCAGTGGAAAGTGTCCCTGCCCATGGCAGGAGGTTGGAACTGGATGATTGATAAGGTCCCTTCCAACCCAGAACTCTCCCCACATGATTCTATGCACTGACGGAATCAAAACTTGCTCCAGGTGAAAAAGTGGATGTTGAAAAAGTGCAAAAGCAGAATCTCCCACATGGGAGGACGTGAGGATCAGTGAGAATGTTTGGACTGCTGGAGAAGGGCCCCTGTGAACACAAGAAACAGGGCCAGTTCTTACCTCTGAAGTACCACGCTAGAGCTCTGAGGAAGAAAAGGAAACTGCACTTGGCCAAGAGAATGGGACAGCTATAGAAAAAGAGGATAAAATACATCCTACAAGGCCGGAAAAGCAATACTGCAAAATAAGGAGCTTCTTCTTTCGCCTCACAGCAACAACGAAAAAATATCTAAACCTGATTAGAGTGGTCTATTCCTCATTAGTATTAGAATAAAGACAACACTGCACTCACAGAGCTTCAGACTGAAGGGAACAGAATCGGTTAAATATCAAATATAAAGAAGAAAAAGGTTTATGAGAATGATCCAAAAAGCTAACAGTGCACCTTTCAGAGGCACAGGTATTATATTAATGACTCTGAAAGAACATAAATATTTGTTTGTTATGCCCTTGATACAGCCCAATAGAATAAGCCCTGACAGATCAGCATTTATTTTGCTGACCATCGGGTGACAAATTTGCAAATTCTTCTGCTGCAATTAATTCCAGTGGACTGAAGAGGAAATACTGCACAGTTCTGCCAGTCACAAGCAAAGGCTGTAATGCAGTGCCAGGCAAGCAAGTCCTTCCCAGCACTGACGAGATTCTTCAACCCAGCAGCATCAGGACACCGTTGCAGAAAGGCTCTGACTCCCCTCTTCATCTAAATTAGTTTTACATCAACAGTTCCCACTTTCCTGCTGTCAAATACCCAATGATGAACTGCTAATGCCTTTTGATGAAGGACAGTGCACACATATCATAAAAAAAAATAATGATGCTGCTTCCATACTTCATGATAAAGTTTTTAATCCTTTTTATTCAGTTTGGAGACTTAGACGAGCCATTAGCTGGATTTCCATTTCAAGAATAAATTCCCGGTTCACACAGATGTTACTGCTAAATGAGAAGCTTGCTGCAGATATGGGGATATAGTGCATGTGAAAGTGCTTTGCTAGGGTTTGTGGGGTTTTGGGGTTAGTTTTGGGGATTTTTAAAGTGTCATAGCAATGATGTCAAGTCACCCACAGCTTCTCATTTCTTGTGCAACATGCATCGTTCTCTGAAAAAAGTGCAATGGTGCAGGTGTGCAAGTAATAAGATCTTATAAAGGAAAAGCATTCTTGCTCGTGGAGTAAAATGATCAAACAGCTACTTAGTCTTGTGGCGTTCTGATACAAACGGGCTACGTGAGACCAAACCACTGAGGCCTATTCCACAAGGGAAGCCATCAGATGAGCCATATATTCCTTGTTTAAATTAAGCAGTTTCATTATCCGGAGGAAGAACGCAGATACGTTTTTAATACCTGACTAGTCCACGCATGAAGAAGGGCTTTTATTACTAACTACCAGGCCACAGGCACGCCAACCAGGGATCTCCTGGCCTCCCCTCACCGCTGCGGAGGAAAGCGCGGACCTTTCATGGGGAGCGCCAATGTATTCTCACTGTTCCACATCCCCTCCGAGCCTTTGAACCGCTGGACCGAATCGTGGACAAAGGGATGGGCAGAAAGGAGAGGCTTGGGGAGCAGCAGCGATTCGTGCCCTCCTGCACTATTCCCCTGGCAGCGGGAAGCGGAGCGGGCGCCGCCGGGGCCCAGCGCCGCTCGGCTCTGAGGGGCGGCGCGCGGCGGAAAGGGCCCTGCCATCGCACGGCTCCAAAGATCCTCCTATTAGCAAGACTTAAGGAGGCCTTTGTCGTCTCAAATATGCTCAGCTGCTCGCCGCACGGCGAAGCGGTGTAAGAAGCGTTTAAGGATGTGTCTGACATCATTAATCTGTTTGCCCTCTGACCCGCCGAGCTGAACTGTAGCTATGGCGACTAAAGCTTGACCTTACTACGCTGAGAAACTTTAAAGCTCGGTAGTATTTTGGGTCACATTGTTAGGATGGACAAAGGAGTAAAGGAGAAATGTGACAGTTTCCTGGGAATTAAGGTCAGCGGGTCAATTGCCCTAAAGCTTTATTGTTATATGATAAGCAAGACTAGTTGAAATAATTTTTTGGCAATTAGAATTTAAACACAAAAAAAAAAACCCAAACAAAACAAAAAACCCAAAAAAACCCCAAAAAACCTCACAAAACCGAAACTGAACAACAAAATCTAGAGCTTTTTTTGTCTTAAGTAGAAAATTGGTCTCTGTGAAAGCACTATGTAGCCCATCATTGAGCAAAATTACTCAACAGCCTTCCCTGTACTATTTACAGCACAAACACTGGAAAAAATGGGCAGTAGGTATCATTTTCACATCCTCGTATCAGGTTTATTGTTAATCCAAGGTTTGGGGGCGTGTGAAACGCATTTATTAATGACTTTCTGGAATTGCGTTTGCTGGAATTGTCAGTGTTTCCCATCCTCCCTTTTCAAATGATTCATGAAAGTAGGTGGGAATAAGCAGCCCAAATACACTGATTCGGAACATCTGTGTAAAAGCAGCATATGTCTTAGGCTGGGAATAAATACAGTACAGGGGCTTGTCCTAACTAATTGCTATGACAAATACCAATCCAAATATTTACAGTCTATAAAATCAGGCTTACTAACACTGTTTATACAATTAGGTAGTGTGAAGCAGATTTCACTTTAATCATGCATCAGCAAAATCCATAGGTATCCCCTCCATTTTATTATAGTTTCTAATTTATTCAATAAAATAATACTACATCAGAATTAACTAATCATAAACATATTTTTTAAGCCTCAAAGTTTTTTTTCAAATTTTAGCTATTCCAACCCATACCATGCAGGACCACGAATGTATCCTATAACAACAGCTAAAAGGCAGAGAGATAGATAGAAAAGTTGTTTTATCATGTCGGGGTCTTTAAATTTCTCCCATCATTACTGAAGAAAACTATTGTAATATAAAAGTGCGTCACAGACTGTGCATAGCACACCAGTTTAGCTAAGCACATCACCCACAAAAGTATGAAGTGTATGAAGGAAAAAGCATGAAAAGGAAAGTCTGTGAACCAGAGTCTTCTTTCACAGTGGGAAAATGAAATACATCTCAACATAAGTGTTCTGGGGTTCTCCACAATTAATACACTTTACTTAATAACTATGTAAGGGGATGCTAAAACAGTGGCACTCGTTCAGTACGAAACATTAACCTAGTACAGAAGTACAGTGCAGGGCAGAAGTACCAGCTCAAGCTTCTTATGACTATTAAAGAATAGAGGAGCAAAATTCCAGGCACCCTGCAAGACAGTCCTTCTGCTTTCCTCTTTTTGAAATACTCCAGATGTGCCTGAGAAATAGAGTTCTACAAAAGTGGTTGTAAACAGTCTACAGACTGCCAGTTTGACAAAAAAGCATGGCTAAAAGGATGCCAAAGTGTGAATGCTACCAGTAAAGAATTCAAATTTTGTTTAATTCCTTTCTATTCTGCCTTTGTGCTGTTGGTTAAGCACAAACTGAAACAATCACTGCTGCAGCTGTATCCATTCTGGGGGGAAAAAAAAAACATTAATGGCTCTAGAAAAGCACTAGAAAAGCTCTAAAGAAGGAATTCAAAACCTAGAACGTGGGCAAAGGGAAGAATGCAATTAATCTACGCATCCAATAGCAATGTAGGAGTGATTTACCTGCAGCCACCAAACCCCAGGATATGTGATAATTCCTATCACGTAGATTACTCGTCTCGCTGCGGATGTCCAACGCCAGCCACGGCCACCAGGCAGGTCACAGTCTGGAAGAGGCTCTGGAGCTGGATCACAAACTGCACCTGGCGAGGGCAGCTTGGAGGACAAGCATGGCACAGTTGCTGTTTAAGAAAGGCAGCAGTCTCTGCAGCCTGGGAGACAGGGTGCCTTTGGGAGCGCTGCCTGGGACAGCTGTAACACCAGAGAGCAGTGGCAGGAGGCTACTTGGGCCCCATCACACACAAGGTCGCTCTAAACGTCATAAAGGCCCTCCAGGGTATTTTCATCTTCTCTCAACGCGATACAAAACACGCCAGAGGCGAAACACATTTGCTCCTAATAAACTATCCTTTTGAAATCACTGTATTTTAGCTTTGTTTTACAAACAGGGACAAACTAACACATTTGCCAAGCTACTGTGTGACCCCCCAGAGCACTTGGCAGAGAAGGGGGGCATTCCCAGGTGCCACGCCCCAAATTACCCACTCAGGAACAGATAATCACTCTGGAAGTCAAAAGAGACCCTGGAAAACTTCTAAAACCTCAACAGTTATTACTTTCTATACAAGAGAATCCCATCTGAAGTCCTACATTGAAGTACGACTGAGCTGGCGCAGAAATGGATTAAAGCCAGGAAATTCTAAGTTTAAGCTGACTCGCCATCCTTAGCACACTCCATTGTCCTTTATCCCTAAAATTTAATTAAACATCAGTCCTGACCAGTTGCAATAAGTAGTACAGAAAACTGATTATCGGAATTGCTTTCCTCTGACGGTCTATTGTGCTACACTTCCTCTCTGCAAAACACAAAAGACCCTATGTACATTTTTCTTTCTCTGTGAAAAGAAGGCTGGAAAAAAAAAAAAAGAAAAAAAATCCAGTCTGAACTTTTATTTAGTTGCCAATTGTGCTGTGGAATGAAACTAAGCATTTTCTTTTAAAAGCTGATTCAAATTCCGTACTTAATCATGCCATAGCAGAGCAAGAGCAGCAACAAAATTATGTTACAATTACATTAGAAATTATTCTGTAAGATTTTGTTTTCAGTCACTTCTAATCATTCAATAGCTGCTGTTCCTAGGATATTTTCCTAACAGCATTTGTGCCTGCAACTAGCTGCTCTGATCAGAAACATTTGGAATATAATGCACATGTGTGTGCAGAGCAGAGCCGGGGAGAAAAACAGTCACTTTTGATTATAAAAAAAAGTTCTAGAAGCCATAAAATATTTCCTTCATTCTTCTATGTGGTTTTTTTCCCCTTGTTCTAGGAGATTATTTACTCCTGTACTAACCAATTTGTTTTCTCTGCAGCAGATCACTGCAATATACTATTACAAAGTAATGGTTTTTAAAATTTAAAATGCTATGAGCTCCAGTTCAAACAACAGACCCAAAGCACAGGCCTCAAGTGCCTACATTAAAGCAGACTCACCACTAACTGGATGGATGACTAAGCCATCCAGAAAAAGGTAAAAGAGCTGGCAGGCCATAGGACACACAGATTGGGAGGCCAGGTTTTAAAATTCCTCTTTGTCTGCAGTGCTCTCCCTCTTACCCAGAAGAAGTCAGATGACTTGAAGATATCATATAACATCTGTTTTCTAAACAACACACTAATGCCTACAAAATTTATAACACCCACTTTTGAAACAATACAGGAGACAGCTCAGCCTGCAAATCCAAAAACTTTAGAGGAATCTTAATTAGCAGTTTCAAAAAGATGCCTATAATCCAGGCAGCATATCACTGCCACGAGATGAAATAAAAAACACGCATGCAAAGCTATCTATGGTATTATGAGGATATCCAAGAGAATTCGGAAGCCTTTGGGTTAAAACTATTAAACTTGTACAGCTTCAAAGTGGAAAGGTACAACCCTCCACAGGCCAGCAGCAGGTCAGTGCCTGTTTGTTAGAGCGATGCCTCATCGTTCCTCTGCTAAATGACTCCTCTTTGGCTGCCACAGCCGCCTTCATTCCCACCTACCTCTGCTTTTTGCCACAAACACAACACAGAACGTGTTTGCTCGCCAAAATGAAAATGCAAATCCCTACCGTGTCCTCCTGGCTCTCTGGCCCAGCTTATGTAAACACGTTTTCCTAGCACACAGCATTCTACAGACTGGGGTACCATAGCAAAGGACAAAAGGAAAAGGGACATTCCCTGCGTTTCTGCCAGCGCTCCAGGGCTCACAGAGGTACGGCGGTGTTTCCCAGCAGTCGCTCCAAGAGCAGCTAACGGTCAATGTTAATAACTTCTCTTCATGTCTGAGAAGGGAACGAACCCAAACCAGCCTAGGAGGAGAAGCAGGCAGCTCTCTGAGCTGGCTACCTAGGATTAATCATCGCAGAGCCACAGGATATGCTGGGTTGGAAGGGGCCCATCAGGATCACTGAGTCCAGCTCCTGGCCCTGCACAGCACACCCCAAGAATCCCTGGGAAATGCTTCTGGAGCTCTGCCAGGATTGGTGCTGCGACCGCTTCCCTGGGGAGCCCGTTCAGTGCACACCCACCCCCTGGGCAAAAAAACCCTTCCTGATATTCAACCTAAACCTCCCCTAACTCAGCTTCACGCCACTTCCTCGAGTCACTGGCCACCAGAGTGAGGAGATCCTGCCCTGTCTTTGGCAGCTCCCACTGCTCAGGGGCTCCCAGAACAAGCGCTGCACATTTCACCAATAGTTACATGAGACTCTTTCCACTTGAAACCTTAAGTAAGGCAAGCACCACATTGTGAGAGCAAAAGGGTTGCTACAGTCACGACAAAATGAACAGCTGCCACACAATTTGATGAAAGTGCCAGTTTCCATGCCAATACCACAATCCTTTCAATGAGGCATTTGGCCAACATATTAAAATCCTTAAACCATCGGGAAAACAACAAAGTAATTCCACAGTAACAGCCCCAGCATGTTATGGCATCTATTGTTATTAAAAATACAGTAGATGCAGAATTACAGGTTACAGAAAGAGATGAGTATTTTCCTTTTCGTTTCAGAAACTGAAAAGCAAAGAAGAAAAATGTTTTTGCAGTAATATGACAGGCGACATAAACCGTAAGAAATTTGACAGCTGCATCTGCCAAGCTCGTACGTTTACTAAGAACAAGTCTGCGCGAGACCTCTAAGGCAGGAGTTCGCAGATGCGGCGCTCGAGTCAGCTCCGAACGGCGACGCTGGGTGAAAACCATAACTAGCAGGCAGCAGGGCTTTGCAGTTGTTTTGCAGGCAGCTCGGAAGGGTGAAGTAAATAAACAAATAAGTGAAACCGAGCCAGCAGCGATTTGTGACGTGCAGTGTGACTGGCTGTCATTCAGAGCTGGCTCATCTGCTCTTCGAGGGGATGGATTTGACTTGAAACCGTTCCACGCGCACATACGCAGAAAGTTTCCATTAAATCCACGGAGACTAAATAGAGCACCTAATGAGCCTTGAAACTTGACTTTTCCCCTCTCTGACGAGCGTACCCGTGGCACAGTTAGAGCCGACCACAGAGGCCAAGCTCAGCTCCCAGCGCAGCGACCGAAGCGCAGCGGGACGGGACGGCCCCCCAGGCGCCAGCACCTGCCTGCCTCCAGCACGAGCTGCGTGGAAAAGCAGCACCAGCAGAACGCATCCCCCTTCTGGGAGGGAAGCCTGCATTTTTGGCAGCTGAGCTGGCTGAAGGCCTGGCCAAAGACACGCTGCTGCAGAAGTGGAGATGGGGCTGCCCTCGGCGGCAGCAGCCGGCCAGATGTACTGCGCAAAGCCATTTTTAGCCGCTCTTGCCCGGAGTGTTGAGGACCTGAACTCAACAACCTGGATCCCTTCTGTTACGAGCTTCTAGGCTCCACTGTGTGCACGGAGCACCGAGAGCACAGAGCTGACCCGGCACAGGCTCAAAACGATTGTGGCTGAACAATCCATAGCAATCACGACTCGTTCGCTGAAGAATTTACAATTGCAATCAGAGCCTCTAGAACTCCTGGGAAAAATGATCAAGGAGAAATGAAATAGGCTTTGTTATATCCACGAACAATAACGTAAATAACATCAACTAGAAATAAAGACAAATACTAGGCAGGCTAACAACAAATGGAGTTTTCATTTCTCACTGGGGCTATTTTTAGACGCATTCATATTTAAATATGAAGGTAATTTCCCAGTGCAGCTGTTAACAGCTCTTCCTGAGCTTCTCTTGGAGTCTGGGTGTTGCATCTGCTGGCATTTGCAAGGCAAACCTCTGGTTTCAGTGCGTTATAACTACAAAAGCAGATGTTTCAAGCATCACCTTCAGAAATCATACTTTGCATCTCAGGGGGTACTATGGTCAATTTATTTGTAAAAGGTTTGAGGTTTTATGCACAGACGTATGTTGGAATTGTAACAAGCATTTTGCATGGTTTTTAATCTACCCGAAGGCACGCTGAGGTACGTATCAGGTGAACAAAACCTATAAATGATGCGCTAGTTTGGGCTGCTGGTGGTTTGAGAAATGCGTGATTTTAAAGAATCATTGCTAAGGTCAAGAACTACTCCAGTTTTAATGAGGGACTCTGTCTGCTTCTCTCATTCAAATGAAGAATTTATTTTTTCTTTGTCAATAAGGGGTAATTAAATAGTTCTCACACATTCTACTGTATCTGAAGGCCTGCTGACGTGGAGAGAGGCACAGCAATGCTTTAATTAGGACTACAGACATATTTGATTCAGATCACGGGTCCAGCTAGCCCCGTCAATACCACCACCACCACGTAGTTTTGACTTTCACAACGTGCAAAACTGAGTTTCTGTCAAAATACCTGAAGATTAGAAAAAGACTGATATTCTGGTTTTTAAACCCATCTAGAGTACCAAGCAAAGAAATGAAAAGCCGAACCACTCAAGAGTGTATACCAGTGATCCCCCGATCCCGTGGCACCACTTACACTGTGCCACAGGCCTTGTGCCTAACCTGCTGTGCTGGCAGAGCTAGGCCTGCCTTTGACCTGTTTTACAAAAGGGAACGGAGACGAAGCCTCTGCCATCAATGCCACAAACCTTCCGGAAGAGCAGTGGGGTTTAGGATGGAGAAGCAGGTGGAAGAGTGACGGTAAAGCAGCCTTGAAAATCTTTTTCCCTCACCAATGAATTGGATACAAAACTACTTCTGTGTAGACCACTCTTAGGGGAGACAAAAACACGCTCAGCTGTGTATGTGAGAGGCAGGAGTTTTGTTTTCTTACTTATAAGGTGAGAGGAGAAACAAGGAACTCAAAGAGTCTGACTCTGTTCTTCTGCCATTGTCACCTACCCAGGCAAGTCAACTCTCTGACGTGCTGCACATCACGCACAGCTACCTCCATCCCCAGGTCAGCCAAAATGCCTTTGTTTTCCTGAGTCACAGGCTGGAGCTCTCTTAGGGTTCCTACAGGTTACTTCTCTTTAGGACTCCCAACACTACCCCCGAGGCCTTGGGACTGGCAGCAGCAATTAGAGTGCGTTCGCCAAAGGCCAAAGAGCAAAACCTTTGAGGAAGGAGATTAAAGATGGATTAAGGAAGGGGAAAAAAAAAAAAAAAAGGAACACTGCTCCAGATATGAAGCTTAAAATGAATTTCAGATCCCGAGTCCCATAAAAATTCAGCCTCTTACCACTTCAGTGAACTTCATCCTCAGTACCAGCAAGCCATACCCACTAAATAATGCATGTCCATCACCTGCTCAAAGAAATTCCCCCAGGTCTCAGGCCTTCTCCTCACCTCCCTGCTTACCAGCAACTTCTGGGCAGACATCCGGTGAGGGAGAGCTTCTCTCACTCCTCAGTTTCCCTCGTCATTCTAGTGTTGGAACTGGGTGAAAACTGAAGAGGGACTGCTCTAAGAATACCTGGGAAACCCTCCAACTTGAAAGTGCTTCTGAGACTCAAAGGAAACAGGATGTCTCTGTTGAGAATGCCAGTGCTTTAGCAATGAGATCTCCTTTGCATGTGAGGTAAATTCTAAACAAAATTTCACGGGTAACAAGTAAAATCAGCATTAATAACGTACTACTAGGAAAGGAAATGTGAAAGAACACACACATATGCCTTACAACAGTTTGGGTTTTTTTCTGTTTCGCTTCAAGGATCTTTTCACGGCGCATTCAGCCAGCAGATGCTGAAAGCACGCCAGCGCCCACACCAATTTACACAGATGGTGCTGGTGGGGTTGAGCCTCGTACAAAACTTACTTGCCTTCTCAACTAAGGTAAAGTTTCTGCATTGTGTGTCGCTTTCCCGAGTCGGAATTTCATCAAATGTAGCTGCATTTCTCATGGCGAAGGAAATTTCAGAATTCCTGGTAACTCGCTTTGAATGACCACGTCCATCACCCCAAAACCTTCTGCCCGCCCCATGAACCGCTGCTGTGCAAAGCCGCTCCTGAAACAGCCTCTCCTGCTGAACAGAAGAAGACAGAATAATAACCCCTGCTCAGGACCAAATCAATCCGTTCAGACAATGTAAACTCCCTCCTTCCTGAGAATAAACGCTTTTGAGTTATTCATATATTCAGCACTGGCACAGTCTTTCGCAATTTCAAACCCAGGTATTACACAAGCAAATCAGCAAATGCACAGACTCCGGCTCATTGCTAGATGTTAACACAGACTAGACACAAACAACCAGGGCGGTGCATTGGGCCAAAATAGTGTGCTAATGCTTTGATTTGATTTGCCTGCAAAGCAGGGGGTGTACATTTTTGCAGAGATTACAGATCACCACCTAATGCCTTCAGCAGCGCTCTATCCCCATACACACTTGCTTTGAGTTTACCAAGAATGCTAAATATTCAAACTGGGGAACTCATACATTATACAAGTGCAGAAAACTTGGCCACTGTAATTTTTAACCAGATTAGACCTACGTGAAACTGCTCAACTAACAGGAGGAAGAAAGAAAATAGGAAACTCTCTAACAAGTAAAAGGGGCCAAAGAAGGACAACGAGGGAGAGAAAAGAATTCAGCAGAAGCAGCTTCTCCGGGCGTTAGATCCATGCCCAAAAAGCTGGAATGTGAATGCTCCCGTGTGGGTTGATGTGTGCAGAAACAACTGTTGGGCACTGCGGGAGGAGGAGAGGAGGTGGCTCAGAGGCAGGGCGGGTGCAGAAGCCTGGCAGAGGGAGGCTGACTACACTGAGGGCAAAGACAAAGGCGGAAAATCCTCTGGGGCTATCAGGAAGTAAAAACAAAGAGAAAGGAGCAGAAGAATTATTTTCATGGCCTGCAAATAGACGTGAGAGGAAGCATGGCACTTTCAAGCTTTCAGAATAAACCTATGAAGAGCTAAGACTTATGAAAACTGCATATGGAAATATAACAAGAAACATGAATTTTGCCCAAGCTATTGTCTGCCCAGTATCTAAACAGGCGACAGCAGGAGCAACAACGAGTTCAAACATGAACAGGCAAAAGAGGAGCATGGACAGACAGGAGGGGTCCAGCCCAAGCCCCTTCTTAGCAACCTTAAATCAGCCCTGCCTTGCATGTGTCTCTATCCTCGAAGGGTGGCTCTGGGCAGCTGCTGCCTAAGCAGCAAACAAAGCTCTGAGAAAGAGCCCAGGACCAAAACTGCACCAGATTTTTTTTCTCCCCCCGCTATTTCAGAAGGTTTTAGATTGTTTTTCGGGTTTTTTCTTTTGTTTTGTTTTAATGTATTTCTGTACTACTGGAACCCTTTTTTAGAGAGGCAGGTGTAAAAATGCATTTACCACTTTGTTCAGCTCAGTATAGACCTCATCCATAAGAATGTGAATTTGCAAATGCAGAACTACCCTGAGGGCAGAACAGCAGGTTTTTTCCTTCACAGGATTCTTCCTCACACACACACTAGACATCGCTAACAATCTCAGTTAAGGTTTTCAAGGTTGTTTTGGAGGAGCACTATTTTGCCTGCCTTTAGCACGCTTTCAAAGCCGCATCAAGCGCAAGGAAAGTCTATTCTGTTCTGACAGCATCGCTTACTTTGTCAAGTAAGCAAGCAAAAACTCCATGTTCTTCATAGCTGCGAAGGAGCTAGCGCTGTTTCTCCTAAAAAATGTTGTCACGGCGGCTTCGTGGTTTGACATCTAACAAACAGAGGAAATTGCTTTGTAAATACAAATATCTACTTTAAGCATTAGGAGCCAACTTTCCTGGAATGGACTTCACGTAGTCATCTTTCTTTGCCCATTACAGTATGTCCTGTAAATAATGAAAAATAAATACCTTACACAAAGGCTTTGCGATTTCAAGTACCCTATTAAATTACTTAATTTTGCTATCCATAGCACATGATCTCACAAGCAAAGCTTGTTTATTTGCCTTAGGGAAAATACAGATGTGATTGCATCGGGGGTGTTTCTGAGTTGACAGGGCTTTTCCCCGGGGCTGTTTAGGAGAGCTGGAAGGAAGAATAGGAAGAAAGCACAGAGAGAAGAGGGAGGAATGGCAGAAAATACAGGTGTGGTGGTCTAACCTCCCGGCCTTTACAGAGAGACAAAATAACCACAATTACAGCTCTTATCTCTCACATTCCTCTGGCAGGGGAAAAGAAAGAAGCACGCCTGAGCCCACCTAATTTTAAACGAGTATTTAGTGTTAGACTCTTCCCACCTTTCTAGCTCTGCTGTGGACTGGCTTGCACGAGTGCACTCCCGTTTTTGTGGCACTCGATACAGAGAGGCTGCACCAACTTGGACAAGGTGCTCAATGTACATACACGATGCTGAAAGCTGAATTTGACAGGCATTTGTACTTGGAAGGAATAGATCCAAAACCGGATTCAAATTCTGGAACGGCTCCGATCATTTACAGACTGAAGTCTAACACAGAATGCAATATGTACTTGCTGAGAAACTGCATTAGTGAATATCAGGAAACCTCGCAGAACATGTGTCATACTGAAGTCCATATATCACCGTGTCCTCTTTCCTTACATGTCTCTACAAATCAACCCATGCCTAACTTGGATTTGGGACAGCTTGCTTTGGAAAATCAATATACCCTCATAAAAGCCTGAAGCTAAAACCCACTAACATTCATTTCAGCTTATTCCATTGAATATCAAACTAAAACCTCTCAGCTTTATCTGACAGAAATCTGTCCTTGAGATGCTCAACGAAGCAAGGGTTCAGTTTTGATTCCTGAAGACAGCCAGCCCTCTCCTTCACTGAGGATGAGTGAACGCAGATTCAATTTCACTCCCCAGTCAAGGTGTTTGGTTTCCCAATATTTCATAAATGTCCTGCCCGGAAACGTTTATGACTGGAACCTGATCTACAGCAGGACAAAGTTCTATCCAAAAAAAGCCTGTCAAGTCACAGGGAGAGTCATTCAGGTCAACCCTGGGCTGAGGGAGTTCCCAGAACTTCCATTCTTATCAATCCATCAGGATGCTCAGGAAAAAAAAATAAAAAAATAAGCATCATCATTACACCTTGACCTAACAGCACCTTACAAGAGCGTGTTATAAACCTGCAGTAAAATCCTGCAAAACGCATTATGTAGCATGAGCGCTCTGAATTTCCCACCCAACACCTTTTAAACCCTCTCAGCCCATGAAGCATTAACAAGATTATCGTGTCTTCCGAAAGGTAATTTCCCCGTAGGTCTGACAAGAACTTTAATCTCAGTGTCATGAGCATTAATTAATTCTATAAACAAAATACAGGTAAAACACTATTTTAACTTAGAAATTCAATTAAAATCTCTCATTATATTCCTAGGCTTCGGCGTGCCTGTGTTAAATATTCATATTTTTATTCCCAACATAGAGCAACTCCATCCTTATTAACAGAACTTCTCCATTCTCCTGGAATTGAAGACACCTTGCATTCCTACATTTTAAGAAAAAAAGATGGAGAACGTGGGCAAGATCTCCATGTACAAGAGGGTTTGTTTTTTTTCTTATTTTGTGGAGTGTATTTGAAAGGCTACCCACGTTCTTAAGAAGTGTATTTGTGGAGTTTACATAAAAGAATACAGTCAAAAATCTGCTTGCAACAGCACATTAAAGATCTTTCAGTACTCCAGAGCAGCTGTGACCTGGTAAAATCTAATTATTTTTCACATGCCCTTTGGAATTCTCCAGGAATATGTAGTGTAATTTCTAACCAGTGCCATAAGCACTGGGCTAGCCTTGGAATTAAGCTGAGAGATAGCTGGATGAGCACTGTATACATCTTTTATAAGCATCCCACAGATCTGTGTTGAGGCTTAGCAACATGGCACAGCAACATAACCCTGGAACCTGTTAACTAATGCAGCTAAGTCAGCCAGGAGAAATAGCAAATACGCAGTGCTTTCGAAAAATACTAGTACAATCTGAAAAAAACCCTCAGTTTTAAAAAGAAAAAAAAAAATTCTACAGGATAGCTGCAGCATTTCCAAACCCTTGGCATGCCCCCAGCCCGCTGTTGCGTCCCACGTGATGAGACGCGGGCACGCCGCAGTACCAGCTGTACCACGGTGCAGATAATGCACGTACACATGCATCCGTGTGCCTGCAGTGTGCTCCGTGTGCGGAAAATGGGTTAGGGATACAGTGGATTCTTCTGAACGGGTCAGGGCACACTCGCTGCCAGGACTATCAATACAGACGACTGCACCTTAGCCTGAAATCAATTCATTATTAGTTTTTACTCTCCTCGAGGAGAGATTAGAATTGAAGTGACAGCGAAAAAAATACTTTTCCGTCCTTATCAAGGAAAATCAACCCTTTTTTTTTTTTTTTTTAAGATTAGTAGAATAAATGCAGCATGAGTATAACATTTCATACGCCTAAGTATCGAAACAATGAAGCAGCATTCAAAACTTTATTAAAATACTCTTGACTCTTAAAAAAGGACGAGGTTTGACGGCTTAAAGTTTGTCTGGTAATGTTTTTGACAAAAGATAGCAACAGCAATCGAAATATTCAAACTTTACACAGAAGGCGCATCCGTGTGGCAGCTTCCATAGGATTCACAGAAGTCAAGCCCTCTGAAATCAGTGGAGCTTGGCCTTGTAGCCTTCAGATACCATCAAGAAGTGCAGCTGGAGGAGAACCAGGATCAGCAGAGAGCCTTTTGGGGAATCTGCCTTCCCCCAGACATTGGCTCTGTGCTGGAGAACCCAGCGCTGGTCCAAACCCTGCAGGAGAGGGCCAAGATCGCTTGTGCCCGGCTAATGAAGAGAGCGGGATGCTCATGGAGAGCATCAACCGCATCTGCCAAAACCAGCACTGCTTGCGTGCTTGTAGGCTACGGGTAAAGGAAAGTGGGGTTTACGAAGGTGTTTTCTAGTGCGTCCTTTAACTGCCGTAATTTCTGGTTGCGTTTGAAGGGCAGAAACTTTAGGAAAAGCCCCTGAGAACTTGGCAGCCCGGCCAAGCCCCAGCGCCCCTCGATGCCAGTGCCGCGGGGCACGACGAGGTGCGTCCCGGGGAGCGCCGTGCCGGGTGGAGCAGGAGCCAGGCACTTCGTGTCCACTCGGCCACCCCAAAAGGAACCCCGAAAGCCACCTCGGGAAAACCCTCAAGTCTTCCAAAGCTGCCGCAAGCCTGCAACGCCTTACACGGAGCAGCACAGCTCCAGGGGAGATGCCAGGGGAGTGACGGCACTCGCAGCCACGCGGCGACTGCGACTGGGGGCATTCACTGCTTTATTTGCCTTTTAAATAAGCTTTGTTTAAGCGTCTTCGTGAAACTCACGACCTGTGCTGGCCATGGGACCCAAAACCAGGGAACCGGGATCGCCTGCCCGGTCCAAAACCGGGCACAGCGGGATGAGCCGGGGGATGAAGCGGGGGACGAAACGGGGGGCGAAAGCGGACGAGGAAGCGGGGAATGAACCGAGGGATAAAGGGGACGGCACCGTGGCCTCCCTTCCCCGGGACAAAGAGGCGAAGGGACGACTCGCAGCGGCCCCGTCCGCCCCTCACACGCGCGGCCCCGCAGCGCCCGCTGCGCCCCCTGGCGGCGGCGGCCCC
>VWZN01002360.1:70260-88009 GCA_013396955.1 Regulus satrapa | reverse complement strand
TCCCCCGTCCCTCCCTCCGTCCCTTCTTGCTGCAAATATTTAGGGGGAAAAAAAAAAAAATTAAAAAAAAAAACCAACCAAAAAAGCCCAGGCGAGGCGATGCGTTCGCGCTGCCCCCCGCACCACAAAGTGTGCGGGCGAGGAGGAGATGGGCAACAAAATGGTTGCAGGGAGAGAATGCAACAGGCCCGAATTCCCGCCCCACTTTCTTTGGGAAGAAGAGCAGGCTCGCAACCCTCCTGCCATTCCGCAGCTCCTCGCCTAGTCCTAATCAACTTTTCGTCTGTTTTCAGTGTATTGAGTGATTTCTCTGCCCTCGTACGGGCGCAGCTAATTCATTGATAGGTGGCTTGCAAATAAATAATTCACTGCGTGTACTCCGCTGCGCACCTCGTCTCTGCGTGATTCTGACCCCAAAAATCGGTTCCGCGGCTGCTGGATGGGCCAGAATCTTTTGTTCGAGCCCTTTTCCTCAAACGCAATGAGGAGCTGCAAGTTGGTGGCTCCGGCAGAGCCCCAGCATTCCTGCATTTCCCAACGCAGTGCTGCTGCTGCTGCTGCTGCTTCCCAGCATCTGCCACAGCTCGCAGCACCCGGGCACGGCTCTCTGCTGCCGGGCTTGGTTGGTTGGTTTGGTTTTTTTGGTTTTTTTTTGGTTTTTTTTTTTGATTCCTGCTTAGTTTCCAAGCTCATCCCCTTGGTGAATAAAAGCTCGGCTCTTGCACAGGCAGCTGCCTCTCTCTCCGCCTCGCTCCTGGCTCTTTTGAGGTCGCCTCGATTTTTAATCTCTCCGACCGCAAAAAGGGGGTTTGAGCTCAACCCTGGCACATCCAGGCGAAGTTGCGAGGAGTGTTGCAAAGGCGAGGACGAGTGTGTGTAATTAACTAATTCATGGAATGCTCTTACCGACGGGTTATTAATGTGGGCTGACGGCAGAGTCGCTTTCCCTCCGCAAGGGATCAGTTCTGGTCAGCTACCAGAGAACAGCCGAGTGCTGGCTACAGCAGATTCCCACCAAAATGCAGGATTTCTTCACAATTGCCAGAATTACTCGACAATTAAATCTTATTCCCGTGAACGCGTTTTCTCTTTGCCTCTCTGAAACTGGAAGGTTCACATTTTCCATTCCCATGTAAATCATTTATACAAAGAAAAAGTAGACGAGAAGAGGCTGAAAATGGTCAGACTTTTTTAAAAACAACAAAAAAGCCCCAGCTCATTATCCTGGCCCAAATTTCCTCGTCTAAAATATACTGCCCGAAAAGATAGAAGCATCAGTTATGCTCGCATCTATCGCCTGGGGACATGGCGCCTTAATGAACATTTCTTTGAATTAGACTGAAAAATGCATTCGTCAATTCAAGTGGATAAAGAAAAGGAATTATTTGCTGTAAAACAGAAAGATCCATCTGTGTTTTCCTTGTCAATATATGCCTCACGTTAGGTCATACTCAGGAGGTTTCAGTGCCTTTCCCTCCCTCGAAAGAAAACCCACCTTCAAGTTTCCTTTAATTTATTCCAAATCCATACAATACAGCCCTGTTTAAGATAGGGTTTCAAATATTTCATAAACAAAAGGTATGCCCGGGTTTGGAGAAAGCCAATTAATTTAAAATACACTGAGTTTATTCTAATCCTGCTTCATGCTGCTATCAAGCTTTTTTTATTTTTCCATCCACATTTTAATCACTCCTAAAAGCTGTATTAATTTTTTTTCTTGTCTTCTGTGCTCCTCTTGTATACCAGAAACAGTGACAGCCTTTGGCATATATTTAAAATACTATTTTTTTTTCACTTATACCATTTTAACTGGAGTACAACCGGATAAATCTTGCAAGCAATTAGCATGGGAAATTCTGTAAACTCTCTAAAAGAGTGATTTACTTTATTTTTTGATACCTCCCTCCTTTGTAGGCTGCCTCTGCTTTTCTCAACAGGAGACTTGGTTGTAATTAAAGCAGAGTAAGACTGGACAGCAGCAGAAAAACATCTGACTTGTGGCTCTTTAAAGCACAGGTTTTGTAGCATGCACCACCCCCCAGTGGGCAAAAAAACTCTGTAGTAAACTCAGAGCGAGCTTTGATCTCCAGAATAAACTGGATACATTTTAGAGAGCGGGAGCAAAGCACAGAGGAGTTTCTGGGGGGTTTTAGGGGTTGTTTTTTTCTTCCCCCCCTGTCCCGGGCGCTGTCAGATGCTGGAGTTTGCAAAGTTGGCATCGCTGGAAGTGGCTGCACTCGGGAGATGCCATCTGGGTCTCCTTGCAGCAGGAAGCAGGGATGCTCAGAATGGCTCTTAGCACTCCGGGTTTGTCACTTCCAAGCACGGAAATGCACGGCACAATCCATAGGGGATCGCTCGCATTTATTTGGAATAAGCAGCCGAACGCCGCTCCGGGCAGGGATCCTGAGCAGTGCTGGGGACATCTCTGATGGCATCGCTACTGCCCCTTGCCTCTCGGGGGCTGGAAGAGCCCAAACATTCTTACAGCTCTGATTTTTTTTTGAGGAGCCGACTTACTAATCAGGAGATGAGCAAACAACTGCTTTAAAAAGGAAAAAAAAACCAAAAAACACCCCCAAAACTACTGAAACTTGATCCAGTGTTGGAGTAATTTTACATGTCGGGAGTTTTGTGCCAGAACCCCCTATCAGGTATAATTCTACCTAAACTTGTCAAGAGGGGAAAAGTAGATTTTTTTTTTTTCCCCTTGAAACAATGGCAGCATTTGTTCTGTATTCTTTTATTTAATGCCCAGACAAGTTACCTCAGCAGCAGCTCTCAAAAGAAAACCTAGAAGCCATAATTGGCTAAACTCAAAGAGCACTAAAACACAAAGCAAAAATCCATTGCAAAAGACTCCCCCTCAAAGTGTTTTCTTAAGGTGCAACCTTTCCTGCAGCAGAGTAGTCAAAGCAAGAGAAGGAATAGAGCAACAGTCGGGCTCTTTTCAACCCAGCATCTTCAAAACTAGCAAAGATTTTAGAAGTGAACTTCAGAAGAGAACCACTCGTAGTTCATTTCCATCCTCTACAGCAAATACAGGTTTGGCTGATCTTAGCTGTGGAGTCAGTTCATGTCTACGTCAGATTTACTGGCATTTGAGGGAAGATCACATAAAAATTTGCATTTTTTAGGACACTTGAGTTAGACTTAATAAGGCACAAGCAGTATTATTCCTACTGCACAAGAAGTGGGAGCAAGTTTTCTGCAAGTAAATGAAACCTCCAAAAAATAATTTTAAAAAAAAAATAATAATAAAATCACCAGCAGGCAGTGATCCAGTGTGACTGAAGGGCTCTCTCTCACTTTAACAAACTCCTCTGCATTTTTTACCCCTTGGAAAGACAGCTAGAGGACCTTCTGCTTGCCTAACGCCAAACAAAAGACTGGGGCACCTTCCTGAAATATGATGATCGTGGAAATTGCAGCTCCTAGACAGGGTGCTTAGAAAGCATTTTGCTGTCACTATCAACTAACCCTGAGTAATACACTTAAAGAAAACAAAGTGTGGACATTGTTTCAAGTCTAGATTAGAGCTGTGGAACTTCTTTTAAAAAAAAAAAAGAAAAAGTTGTTGAAGCTATTTAAGCTGCAGCATGACCTCTGTAAGCACAACTGACATTATAAACAGTAAATGGACTTTGCAAGTATTTTTAAAAATAAGCACATTTTGCGTTTCTGATATGTTTCAAACTCTAAACAAATACAGAGCTAATTCTGGAACAGAAGCACACACTGGTTAAGCAAGTTGGCTTATCAAGTATGGAGATTCTAGTGGTGGCTTTGCATAATAGTTTTGTCTCTTGCAATCTAAAAATACTTAGTAGTTTCCCTTTCCTCTCTTTCTTTGATGGTTAAAAAAAAAAAAAAAAAGCTACTGAGCTACCAGAGTTCCTGCTGGAGAACACAGAGGTAGATTAGAAATTCAAATAAGCATTGTGTGACCTCTAGTGAGGCAGGTCTTGATTTTATTCACATTTTATCACAGCTTGGAAAGGAATCTTTGGCATTGTTTTTAGGAAAAAACCCTGACTTTTCAAATATACCAAACCTATTTATTTTGTTAAGCCATTGCCTGCTTACTGTTCAGCGAGTGCAGCTGGACTTCATATTTTATTATTATTATTATTTTTTCAATAGCTTCACTTCTGCTGAACGTTTGAAAACGAGCTGTACCACAGCACTAAGCCCACACTGCAAGGCCCACAGCTATCCCTAGGAATTCACTTGACACAGCCCCAGGAAAGCCCACGGAGCCATGTGCTTCAGAGAAGTTCAGGGAAACATTCCGCTGGGAATAAAGAGCAGAAAAAGCTGCTGCTCGGCTTTTCCAGCGTTACTTGGGTTACCAAAAAACAAGGGGTGGGGTTTTGGGGGGTTGTTTTTTGCGTCGGGAAATTGATTTTAGCGGAGAGTTTCTGAAATCTGCCCTGCTCACAAAGAATGGCTGCTTTGAAAACCATGTGTCCATGAAGGCCCCGATCCGCGCTGCAGAGACCTGGCCGGTGCCTGCAGCACTGGGGGTCACTTTTCTTTTCATGCTGCCGGATCAGGCAGAATGACTCGGTGTCAGGGAATATTTAGAGACAGCTCAAGAAGGGGAAAGTTGGAGCGTGGCAGCAGGATTCCCTTCTTCTCTGCAGACACATCACTGGAGCCTTTGATATGCAAAAACATTGTTTTCAGCTATAGCTCGAGATATAAAAGAGAAGAGCGAGGTATCAAACAATCCAGACCTGAAGAAAAACTATTCTAAGTTTAGAAAAGGGAGTGGGGGGTATAGTCTTAATCCACATTTTTGAAACAGTGTCATCTTCTCCAAAGAGACCTTTTCTTTTTCTTGCTCTTGTTTTCATGTAATTTTGAGAGAAGGGATAAAAAAAAAAAAAAAAATTCCAGGAACTTAATGAGCTTTAGTGCTTTCATTTTAATCCTACACATTACTGCTATTATAATCGTGGCAATAAATGAAGAGATGACTATCAAATGAAGCACAGAGGAAACAGTTTATGTGCTAGAAAGGTAAAACAAATGAACTTTCTGTGTGTGCACAGATCTATGTAATGTATGCATACTAGAGCCAATGTTTTGCTTAATACTAACAAGTTTTTTACAGCTCAGAGTTCTAAAGAAAATTTATGATTTTAAGTACTTAAAAGTTATTGTAGCCTTCAAAGGCCTATTAAAGGAATTTATATTCCTATTTCACCGTACCCTTCCAGAAAATACCTTCTATCACGACTTCACATTAGCTCCTTAGAGACACCTTTCTTTTTTTTTTTTTTTTTAATTTTTTTTTTTCCCCTGCAGCTGTTAAGTTGCTGTTTATTTCAAAGTTTTAGGAATAGGGCCTGGGCTTCTTCCCCCAAACACTCGAGTAATACAGAGCAAGAGAACTAGACACTGAAAGAATACAGAGCTTTTTTGTTCCATTTCATAATGATTATATAATTTACCCAAATTACATAAGTTACCAATAAACATGCATTCCCTTCTATTCTAAAACGTGGCCACACAGATTGAGTTTTTGCCTTAAATAAAGCACACATAAAAATACTTATTTTTGCCACAGTGGGGGTCTCTCATTTTGAGTTCTTTTTTTTTTTCCACTCGACAGCTGCTGCAAACGAGATGCTGAAAACAGAGCTCAGAGGAGCACGAAAGCAGGAGAGGGGAATCCTTTCCAGTCCCTCACTGGGCAGTCAGCCACACCATCTCTCAAATGGGGGGCTCTGGGATTGGTTTGGGGTTGGTTTTTTGATGGTGAACGATTTTCTGTGAACAAGAGCAGCAGGGTTTGTATCTGTTTAAATCCCCCACTGCACGTTCTGTGTAGCTGTAAGGACTATGACCGGTCTGTTTCATAACCGACCTGCTACAGATTGCACAGGACAGTTTTAAAACAGAGAGCGTTTGTGTTTAGGGCAGTGTTTTAGGGGAGGACCAGGAGCTGCTCCGGTCCTGCTCCCAGGGAAGCGAGCATTACTCAGCACACTGCTCCTGCCAAGCCTTCTGGTCCCCAGGATTGTGCTGGGTGCCCTGGAGAAACGCGAAGTCACAAGAGGGAAAAGCGAGCCGAGGGGAAGGATTTGTTTCACTGCACACGGAACCGCCTGGATGTCAGACACGCTTCCAGGGCTGCCACTGGATACTGTATGCAGCTGTGATACCAAGTAGCCCAAGTGAAGAATGCTGTTCAAAACAACAGTTTAAGCATTCTGAAAGGAATACAAACGAAAGAAATAATGTTTTGGTTTTTTTTCTTTCTTTATAGGAATTTTCCAGACTAAACTCACCTGTGTGTAGCCGAAAAGCTGACACAGATGCCTGGCTCGTCCCTAGCTCAGAATCAGCACAATGGGAAACATTCACACAATGTTTTGGCCTGAACGCTGTCCCTCTCACTAGGGAACTGTAATTAGTTCCCTTCACTCTTAAAAGCGAGGAGAAGATCCTCACCTCTCTCTATCTACCAACCACTCTGGCCCCCTCCAAGGAGGGAACACTGGCACATTTGACATCAGATGCAAAACGTAACTTACAAATGTTTTGTTACTCTCTGCCTTTATTCTTCTACTGAAACAAGGGGAGATAACGGTCCCAGCAAAACTGCACTAACGTGGAACTGCACAGCAAAGCATAAAAGAGCTCTGGATTTTGCTGAAATACCAATGCTTTGGGGAAACAAGGCGTGTGCTGCTGATGTGTACAGGAGATGCAATTCTTGAAACTAATGTGCACCGGTTTTATATTAATTGCCTTTTTTTTGTTTTGTTTTGTTTTTACTTTTGCAGGACATTAGGAGTTCGAGGAAAGCTTTCAAAGGGGAGTTTTCTGGGAAGGAAATAATATTTTTTGGTTTTGTTTTTTTTTTTTAATAACGAAGAAAACCATCTGAATTTGCTGATATTTCTGTGGTAAAGTAACTTGCATTCTTGCAGCACAGGAGGGATTCTTTCCCACATTACAAATTTGGAAGAAGCCTTCAAAAGTGAGAGTTGGAAAATGGTTCTCTGAAAGAGGTGTGGATGTATCAGGATGTGCTGTACTGTACAAAGGTCATACTTGGATAATTCTGGAAAGGAAGAAGCATCCCTTTGCTGCCCTCCTGAAGAGGCTGCAGTCCTCGGAGCCTCAGCAGAATGAATGGTTCCTATCACGCGGCACTAAAGTTCCCTCCTCTGGCCACCACGCTGCACGGAAGAGTTTGTAAGAGTTACAAAGAAAGTAATTCCTGCTAAAGGCATTAAACCCAACAAAAGAGGCTCTCCATTCACGGACTTCACACGAGGACAAAAATAGAAGGAAGCTGAAGCTTTTCTACGCTGGGGCCTGGTGTGCTTATGTACCATGATAAATCTTGGTTGGAATGCTCATTGAGTATCGTGCCAGGAGCCAGGAAACACACACCACCACCGAGGACCATCTGAGTAAGCACCAACAGGAAAGAGCTGCTCCATGGAGTGAACCGAAAGGGTGACTGGGCACAAAGACATCCCTTTGCTGGATATCCTCAAGCACAAAATTTACTCATACCTTTAAATACGGTAGGATCAATATTCGTTTGTTTTCTCTTTCGTGCCTCTGAGAATAAAGTTCAATTAGTAGATGAACCCGTAAGAGAAAAGGTCGTGACACCGCTTAATGCGCAGGTCATCTTGCAGGAGTTCTCACAACCCTAATTACAATGGTAATTGAATTATGTTGTCTTAAAAGCTATAAAAATGGTAATTACCTGAGCTCGGTGTACAAACACACCACCAATGCAAAGTACACTCTCAGTCTCAAGAGTTAATTTCTACTATGCTGCTAATAAGACGGGGAGATGTGGTTAAACCTGCCAAATAGACTCTTACGAGTGTGCTACTTAGGGAGACGACTTTTGAGAATGACAAATATTTAAACACGAGATTAGGCGTGTAATGAAATATTTCATCCAGTGAACCAGAAAGCCATCGCTCCACCAGTTACCTGCCAGTTGTAACATTCACCTTTCTGCACGCTCACTTTAAGTCTTGAGAACCAAGCAAAATAGTCCACGGTGTTTGTAGGTTGCACACTGGGAAAGACTTGGGAAAGAGCCTTCACGGGCCCTCACTCACTCTTCTGTCTGCATTTCATGCTTTGCCTCTAGGGCTTCTTTTTTTTTTTTTGAACTTCCGAAATAGCTACCACTAGACTTGTGGGTTTGGTAAGGGTTTTATAGTTCACTTAAGGGCTCCTGAGGAAGTTAGCTGGCTTAGGAATTACTTCTTATCTTTCAGATATAGAATGATTTACTTGAACTCTGGTGTGACTTCTGTTCTGAGCTTATCTGGTATCTGTGAGCAAAGATTGTCGGTACATGTGAAATGTGAAGGAATCCTTAGAAATCCTTGTTGTTCCTGAAGCAAAATAATTCACAGATCAGGCGTACTCGATGATGTTATTTTCAAGCACTATGCAGAATAACCTGTTACGCTAATGGAATTAGTACAATTAGCAGCAGACTTATCGATGTAAGGAAAAGAGAGTAAAATGCACCTAGGCACTTGAATTTTGGCTTAATGTGTGTTTCAGATGTCTTCTGTGATGTTGAAGTTGATTTTTTTCATTGCGGTTTCTTCACTAATGATCTGGATAATTTTGTTTGTTTGGTTTTTTTAGATTGTTGGAAGATCAGAACTGTATAGAAATCTCATCATTCCTGACCATGATTAGTGTTACCTGGAGCATCTTCCTAGTTTGGACTAAAATAGGGCTGTTACTTGACATGGCACCTTGTTCTGTTAGTGCCAAGCCGTGCCCTTCAGTGTGTCGCTGTGATGTGGGTTTCATATATTGTAATGATCGCGATTTGACGTCTATTCCTACAGGAATCCCAGAGGATGCAACCACCCTCTTCCTTCAGAACAATCAAATAAATAATGCTGGGATTCCTTCAGAACTGAAGAACTTGCTTAGGGTGGAAAGAATATATTTATACCGCAACAGCCTAGATGAATTCCCCACTAACCTCCCTAAGTACATTAAGGAACTGCATTTGCAGGAGAACAATATAAGGACCATTACTTATGATTCGCTTTCAAAAATTCCCTATCTGGAAGAACTGCATTTGGATGATAATTCCGTTTCCGCCGTTAGCATCGAGGACGGAGCTTTCCGGGACAACATCTATCTCAGACTTCTTTTTCTCTCTCGAAATCACCTTAGCACCATTCCCTGGGGTCTGCCCAAAACCATAGAGGAGCTACGCTTGGATGATAATCGTATTTCCACCATTTCTGAGCTGTCCCTTCAAGACCTTACAAACCTGAAACGCCTTGTTTTAGATGGAAATCTTCTAAATAATCACGGATTAGGAGACAAGGTCTTCACCAATCTAGTCAATCTCACAGAACTGTCCTTGGTCCGCAATTCGCTGACAGCTGCGCCGGTGAATCTGCCGGGAACAAACCTAAGGAAGCTTTATCTCCAAGAAAACCACATCAACCGCGTGCCCCCCAACGCTTTCTCTTACTTACGGCAACTGTACCGACTGGATATGTCCAACAACAATCTCAGCAATTTACCTCAGGGCGTCTTTGACGATCTGGACAACATCACCCAACTTTTCCTTCGCAACAACCCTTGGCACTGCGGGTGCAAAATGAAGTGGGTGCGTGACTGGTTACAGTCGTTGCCTTTGAAAGTGAACGTGCGTGGACTGATGTGCCAGGCGCCCGAGAAGGTACGCGGGATGGCCATCAAAGACCTCAGCGCAGAGCTCTTTGACTGCCAGGACGACGGCGCCGTAGGCACCCTCCAAATCACGACCGTGGTACCCAACACCTTGTACCCGGCCCAGGGACACCGGCCCGTCTCCGTGACCAAACAGCCGGACGTCAAAACTCCCAACCTCAATAAAAACTACAGGACCACAGCGAGCCCGGCACGCAAAATCATTACGATCTTCGTGAAATCCGTCAGCACGGAGACCATCCACATCTCCTGGAAGGTTGCGCTACCCATGACCGCCCTGAGGCTGAGCTGGCTCAAGATGGGCCACAGCCCCGCCTTTGGATCTATAACTGAAACGATAGTTACGGGCGACAGGAACGACTACTTGCTCACGGCTCTGGAGCCCGAGTCGCCGTACCGCGTGTGCATGGTTCCCATGGAAACCAGCAACATCTATCTCTCCGACGAGACGCCCGAGTGCATCGAGACCGAGACGGCGCCCCTCAAGATGTACAACCCCACCACCACCCTCAACCGGGAGCAGGAGAAAGAGCCGTACAAGAACTCCAGCCTGCCCCTGGCCGCCATCATCGGCGGCGCCGTGGCGCTGGTGGCCATCGGGCTGCTGGCCCTGGTCTGCTGGTACGTGCACAGAAACGGGTCCCTGTTCTCCCGGAACTGCACCTACAGCAAGGGACGCCGCCGGAAAGACGACTACGCCGAAGCGGGAACCAAGAAGGACAACTCCATCCTGGAGATCAGGGAGACTTCTTTCCAGATGATACCGATAACCAGCGACCAAGTGTCCAAGGAGGAGTTTGTAATACACACCATCTTCCCACCCAACGGCATGAATCTGTACAAGAACAGCCACAGTGAAAGCAGTAGTAACAGGAGCTACAGGGACAGTGGTATTCCAGATTCAGACCACTCGCACTCATGATACTGAGGAACGTGGAACACTGGTTTGGGTTTTGTCGGGTTTTTTGGGTTTGTTTTGTTTTTTAAAGAAAAACGAGAAAAGACTGACTTAACAGTTGCTGTTCTGCTGCAAAACACTGGATTAAAAGACTGACAAAGCAATGTACTGTACATTTGCCATATAATTTATATTTAAGAACTTTTTATTAAAAGTTTCAAATTTCAGGCTACTGCTGCGATTAATGTAGTGGGGATACCTGACCACAATTCTATATTTTAGTATTTTTTAGTAATTTGTACTGTATTTTCCTTGCTAATATTGAAGTTACAGACCATTTAACTTTTGTGTTCTACTGAGTAAGATGACTTGTTGACTGTGAAAGTGAATTTTCTTGCCGTGTTGAGCAGTCAGAACATTCATCTGAGATCCTTGTAAGTGTAAGCACAGGCCATTTTTCACTTTGGTATCAATAAAATGATGTTGAACCTGGCAAATCAGGAAGATCAAAAAGTGGTTACAAAAACTCACAGAACTTCCAGTGTTGGGTCTGTTAAATCTGTAAACCACAACAATATTCAATAAACAAAAATGTGTGTAGTAATGGGCAATATCAGCAGTCTGGATATATCCATTCAACAGTGGTGAAATCCAATTTAAAGGAGAATAGTCAAATTGATGACGTGCATGAGACTGAACTTTTGACAATGTTTAAAAAAACCTAATCCCTAGAGGAAAGCATAACAAATTCCTCACAAGGAATTTAAAAAAAAGGAAAAAAAAAAAAAAGGGGAAAAAAAAAAAGAGAAGTGGTAGGCGCTACAAACCAAGGGGTAGATATAGTTCAGGAATAGATTTTTGTTTATGAGAATCAGTGGTCTGTATATTACAGAGAAAAATAGTGATGGATGCCCACAGGCATTTGGGAGACAAGGGCAGGAAGAGAGGGACAACACTTTGAAACTGCTTTGAAAAGAAAAAGGGCTGAAAGTGCAGTTTCACAAGAGAAGAGAGCGGGGCCAAACCCAAGGCAGTAAAAGCAAGGTCTCCAAACCTGTGGTGCCAGAGGTGAGCAGACAAGAGGGGAATGCAGCTGTTGTGAAGCACGCACGATCCGTGCTCAGGATACTGCTGTTACAGTCAGGAATACTGCCCATTACTGTCACAGTTATCCAGGAATTCCTTGGTCAATCTGTAAGGTAACGTGTTTCTTTCTGCCTTCCTGCTGAACTGTGGGCTCTCTCATGATTAAACCCCAAGCCGCTCTTTGTTGCAATAATCATTCTGTTTCTTCAACTAAAAACCAAAGTGCTTTGTACGCCCTTTGGCCAGTCTTGTGTGTGCCTTGATCCAACGCTACATGTATCAAGCTTTTAAAAACTAAGGAAAAAAAAAAAGGAAATAATAAAATACCCACTTTTTCATACATAACTTAACTATGAAAAATACTGGTCTTATTCATGAGCGAAGTTGGAAAACTGCTTCAAAATTATGCTGCACCTCTGCAGCGCACTGATAAGAAACCCACTCGGAAGCTGCTGCTTTTTACAGGTCACGAGCTTCACCTCTCTCTGCGTTCAGGTTAACAGTATTACACTCGCATGTTTTCTTCATTATTAACCGCTTGGGGAAAAAGAAAAAAAAGGGCACAACAGTGAACAGCGCGAACAACGAAAGAGAGGGAAAGCGTGGAGTTACAACCCTCTGGAACACTGGGGGTTTTTTTGAAAAGAAACGGCAAACAAAAAATATTTAGTATTTCAGACAATATCCCAGACAAGAGGGAACGCATACCGAATGCAGCTCAGTTCTGTGGGAACGTTAGTGGTGCACGGCCTGCCTGTTTCCAAGGAAAGTCACACAGAGGGACTGGACAGACCTGCTCTGTGTCTGCACTCACACAGGGGGATGGATGGAGCCCTGATTTCCGAGCCCATTTAATGCCCGGGTCACTGACAAGAGAGCCTAGTGCTTTGCCAGCACTCCTCCAGTACAAAATTAAACAGGTTTTGTTGGATTTTCAAGCTGTTTAAAAGCCTCTCTCCCAGTTGGCTCCAGACTGATGTTGTGAGAAGGGTAAAACAACACTCAGTGAGTATTTCCTTTGCCTTCTGAAGCACCTAAAAGCCAGAAGTGCCTGGTAATGGTATATACCAACTCCAGTGATGGAGTTATAGGGTATGAAAAAGTCAGGATTTGAAGAGATAATTGCATGGCAGTCTGAAGTAAAACCACTTTTCACATGACGTTTTTGTCTGGGAGGCACTAGGGTACAAATCCAAAGCAGCTTCAGTAAATCAACCCAGTTGTTCCTACTTCCCCTTCCACCAGCAAGAGTGCCAGCCCGGACAAGGCTCTGCCTTCCGCAGGGACCCTGCTCGGGCTTGCAGGAGAGCTGGTGTCCCCGAGCACAGCACGGCACCGCAGTGTGCCACACCTCCTGCTCCACACACACCATGGCTAAAGCACCTTGCCAAGTCAAAAGATTGCCTTCAAACTCAACTGTGAGGCTCTTTCCCCGTGGCTGTTTATACAAATTCCTGCTCCTCTCCACGTCAGGCCGGTCTCTTCAGGACCGCTGCTCATCCTGTGCTGCAGCTGCTGCATGCAGTGCTCGCCAGCACCATCCCAAATCCCTTCTGCTAGACAGGTACACACGCAGGCAAAGCAGGCAGGGTATCCAACACACAAAGTAACATTCATCCACCCCGGATCTATCTCGCTTTTCAAACTCCACGCTGTCTCTGTGGACTGTTCAATATTTAATTGCGGAGCAAGGGATGGGATTTTTTTCCAGTGGTGCCTAAAACTGTGTGCAGAGTTCACTTGATCTGTACTCTCCATATTCAAATACTGTGCTAAGTATCTTTGACATTCTTCGTCGTTGTCCCTTTTTAAATTCATATTGCTTCCCTGAATTGCCCACAGTTCTGTTTTCACCTGAAAGCTGTCTCCAAAACCGTTTTAATTTCGTCTCATCTTGGCCCCTTCCGGAACCAGGGCCAGGAGCTGGACTCAGTGGTCCTGATGGGTCCTTTGAACTCAGCACACTGTGCGATCCCGTGAGAAACCTGCTTCATTTATAACCTGTCATTTCCTACCTTTCTACCAGAGCCTGATGTTCAGCAACTGTTGGGTTTTTTGGATTGTTTTTTTCCTTCTGGCTTTAGCAGTACCAAATTCAAGGCATTACGGTCCTGGAAGAGTTTCCATCTCTCCTGCTAATGCACTGGTGAGCATGCAAGCTATCTTGTGCCAATGCTGTACATACTGAATGTAGAGCAGCAAATGCAATAAAGCAAAAGCAAAAGTAATAAAGGCTTATTTGCTATTAAAATAATTTACTGATGGCATAATGCACTAAAGCATATTACGTGGACTTCTCTGCTAAGGGGATGAAATTTTGCACGTTCACCTGCAGCTGAAGTTGAAGAAGATCCTCAGAAAGGAGCTGGCAGATGCCTTCTGCCTGGATGTACCCAAACCACCTTTGAGACAGCGTAGGGCAGAACCGTAATTCACACGGGTACCCTCCGCTTTCCAAACGCCTGAGCCTTACTTCCAAATCCATACACTGTTTCAGCATCACCTTGGAACTGATCTTTGTTTAATTACCTGTTTCTTTACTGATACCAGAGCAGCCAGAGCTTCAAGCCACAAGCCAGCACTTAACCATCAGTGATTTTTATCTTCTTTTTTTTTTCAAAGCATAAAGTTAATCCATACCTGAGGAGTTTTCATCTTCCAAACTAGCCCAGTGATTTCCTCAGAGAGAAAAAGCTCATTGACAGAATTCAGACTTGAGAATTTTACCTTTTTTTTTTTGTTTGTTTTGTTTTGTTTCCTTTGCAAATGAAATTTGGTTTCAGGGTGGTGGATGAGTCCTACCCTTGTGATGAAATCAGAGCCCTTTCAAAGACTCTGAAGGTACAACCATGAGACAGGTATTCAATTCTGGACACAACTGCTTTAAAAGTTTTTTCTTTGCTAAACATCAATGTTTGATTTAATAGTTATTCCATCCAAACCCTTCCTGCTCCCCTCAAAATCCTAGATAAAAGCAGAATGTGGATCTCAGTAAAAGGGTGGCAAAGCAGATGCTCAAAACAAGCATCACCTTGTTTTTTCCTCAGCACAGGACATCAAGTGAGATACTCACAGCACGGTACTCTTTAAGGGATGCCTGAGGAACATTTCTCCCCTGGGGGGAAAGCAAGACACTTCAAATGGGTGTTAAACAAACATTCTCTGGATTTTTGATGGTCTAAGGCAAAGGCATTTGGCAACCAACCAAACTGTCCATTGTGCATGGATCTCATAAACGCCCTGTGCCTGAAACCTGCAGGGGGGGGCTGCAGATGTGAATTTTCCACCTTCACCTGCTGTCCAGAGCCCCTTTTTATTTCCTTAGGATGCAAATGTAATGGAGCCACGGTATAAAGCCCTTCAAGATTAACAGCGTGAGCTGAAAACATCTTTTTGATATCTCAAGCTGGACCTTCTCAGCTTAGCAAGAACACTCATAAATAAGTTATAAAAATAGAAGGGTCTTAATAGGGCTAATTAAGTAATCTGACTTGTTCAAGCTGGTTGATAGTGTTCATATGGGCTGATACTCTGTCCTGAACAGCCCTCTTAAGTCATCAAAAACAGGGAGCAGCTCCCAGCCAAGTGCTGGTGCACGCTCCCCTCGCTGAGCTTAAGGGATCTCTATCTATAGACAGAGCTGTGCAAGGTCTAATTGTTCAAACTCCAGGGGCTGCGCCATGTTCTTTAATCACTAACTGTGGGAACATCATTTACAAAAGGATGAAATTATGCACATTATGCATAATTTAATGCCCCTAATTTATGCAAAATACTTAAAAATTTATTTAGCTCAGAACTGCACATCCGATTTATGTAATACCGCTTTCCTCCAGTGGCCTTAGTCCCTGATAAATGCTTACTAGGAAACTGGCTTTCCACATGAAAACAGAGGGGTTTTTTGGTTCTGGGATCCGTTTGGTTTCCTATTTTTTCTTGTCTATTTTTATTTTTTGTCATTAAGAACAAATAAATAATTTTACTGCAAGCCTTTCCATTTTGAATGGGATTGAAAGCCAACTGGTTGATGATTTCAAACGAATGCCCTCAGACAACAGCAGGCTCTGCTGTGATGAAAGCTGTCCCCACAAACTCTGCTGTCCCATCTCACCTCGCAGCAAGGCTTTCCAGGGCTGTGACAGGAAGCCTTGATTTTATTGCAAGGATTGCAAAAAGGTAGTGAAATCTGCTTCTACTGCTGTAAGATCACAACTGGGGACTTTTAAATGTTGAGATGCACACGGGCAGTTGAGTTTACATGGCGTGGCTTAGGAGCACCATCTTTCAGGACAGGGGCCCACGGCAAATCTAAGCCTTTGGATTATTTTCAGGCTAATCCGAGCCTGCTCTATTAACAAAACTCCCCACATTTCCAGAGCGAGCATCAGCAGCTTCCACAGGCAGTAAGAGAAAGCCTCCTCACCTCACACATCACCTTCAGCTCCCTTTAGTGCTGTTTTTCACACAGATTCCGTGAGGAAGCCCAAAGTAGCAGTTCTTAAAAAGGTAAACCCTAACACCAAGGACTGCTGACAAAGCAGAGGATTGAAGAAATGGCGTTTTAACCCTTATTCCAGAATTACATCCCAAATCCCAGCCGGGCAAACCCTACTCACATCCCAGCTGTGTGCATAACATGCTCGCCCCCTGTTTGAGCTCCATTTCATGGACACAAGTGAATTGCATTGCACTCCTCAAACTGTTCTCATTTTCTGCGCAGTTTGAGCAACAGGGTAAGAATGTGGATAGGTACAGAATCTGTGGTATTTTGTTTGTTTACCTGGATTCACTAATCTTCTCAAGAAACATTAAGACATTTATTTCCAAGGCCTGATGGAATAAATTACTGCCCACGAGGAACGTGAGCTCATTAAAAGAAAGAAAGCCATATACAGGGAAATGCTAACCCCGTGAGTAAATACAATTTTAGGGCATTAGCTGATAACAGAGAACTTCTGCATAATGTCTTGAAAGCAATTATTTTACCTTAAGAACTCCTTAATGGCATGTAACCTACTTCATCCACTAAAAACCTTTTCATTTCTCCCTGATACAGAAATGACATACAGCATGCTAAAATAAAAATTAAGAAAAATGCCAGAGTACTTCCAGGTCTCGGAAGGTTTTCTAGTCGCTGAAATTCAGCACTTTGCAGCCAAATGAAGGAAGCAGTCAGGAGAATATCACTGGGGGAGCTAAACTGCTGACCTCGTGCAATTTCCTTGGATAAAGGAAAAAAAAAGGCAGCGATGGGACTGCATGTAGGATCTCACCAGCTCAACCACGGCTGTCTCACACAGACCCTCACTCACCTCGGTGCTTTTGACTACAGGAAAATTTGTAAGTACCTTGGAGGGTCAGAAAGGTTGAGCATCAGCAGGACAACCATCTCTAAGCTCTTCTTTCTATTCTTTCTTTTTCTCTTTTTCTTTTTTTTTTTCCCCTTTGTTAACCAAATAAAGCTCATTGACAGTTTGTTCTCTAAACAGGATTGTTATGCCTGTAAAAACCTCTTCACTGCTAATCACACTTGTTGACACATAGTGGAATAGTGCTGAGCCCTCCTTAAAGAGTTTGCACTTAAATCCGGGGCAGGCACATCACAAAATATTTTCCCTGGAAATCTCCACTATTCCCTGAACATGATGTTAAGGGCGGGGGAACAATATTATTATATTATATATAATAATAATATATTCCTACGAAGGTGTTGTTAAGGCTGTTGCTTTCCCGTGTTCCATATACGAATTTAAGAAGTCCAAATAAACAAGANGTAAAAACCTCTTCACTGCTAATCACACTTGTTGACACATAGTGGAATAGTGCTGAGCCCTCCTTAAAGAGTTTGCACTTAAATCCGGGGCAGGCACATCACAAAATATTTTCCCTGGAAATCTCCACTATTCCCTGAACATGATGTTAAGGGCGGGGGAACAATATTATTATATTATATATAATAATAATAATAATAATAATAATATATTCCTACGAAGGTGTTGTTAAGGCTGTTGCTTTCCCGTGTTCCATATACGAATTTAAGAA
>VWZN01002360.1:0-69482 GCA_013396955.1 Regulus satrapa | reverse complement strand
TTCACTAATCTTCTCAAGAAACATTAAGACATTTATTTCCAAGGCCTGATGGAATAAATTACTGCCCACGAGGAACGTGAGCTCATTAAAAGAAAGAAAGCCATATACAGGGAAATGCTAACCCCGTGAGTAAATACAATTTTAGGGCATTAGCTGATAACAGAGAACTTCTGCATAATGTCTTGAAAGCAATTATTTTACCTTAAGAACTCCTTAATGGCATGTAACCTACTTCATCCACTAAAAACCTTTTCATTTCTCCCTGATACAGAAATGACATACAGCATGCTAAAATAAAAATTAAGAAAAATGCCAGAGTACTTCCAGGTCTCGGAAGGTTTTCTAGTCGCTGAAATTCAGCACTTTGCAGCCAAATGAAGGAAGCAGTCAGGAGAATATCACTGGGGGAGCTAAACTGCTGACCTCGTGCAATTTCCTTGGATAAAGGAAAAAAAAAGGCAGCGATGGGACTGCATGTAGGATCTCACCAGCTCAACCACGGCTGTCTCACACAGACCCTCACTCACCTCGGTGCTTTTGACTACAGGAAAATTTGTAAGTACCTTGGAGGGTCAGAAAGGTTGAGCATCAGCAGGACAACCATCTCTAAGCTCTTCTTTCTATTCTTTCTTTTTCTCTTTTTCTTTTTTTTTTTCCCCTTTGTTAACCAAATAAAGCTCATTGACAGTTTGTTCTCTAAACAGGATTGTTATGCCTGTAAAAACCTCTTCACTGCTAATCACACTTGTTGACACATAGTGGAATAGTGCTGAGCCCTCCTTAAAGAGTTTGCACTTAAATCCGGGGCAGGCACATCACAAAATATTTTCCCTGGAAATCTCCACTATTCCCTGAACATGATGTTAAGGGCGGGGGAACAATATTATTATATTATATATAATAATAATATATTCCTACGAAGGTGTTGTTAAGGCTGTTGCTTTCCCGTGTTCCATATACGAATTTAAGAAGTCCAAATAAACAAGATCAATTAAAGAGAATTATGGAGGAGAGGTGCGATACCACAAAAATCACATTTCTACTACTGAGAATTGAATTATGCTGAAAAAAAAGAACAACTGCGTGGTTTATCATAACTTATCAGGTCTTTCATTATCTGCTGGCCTAGGGACAGAGCTGCAGTGATCAGAGCACTCCTTGGGTACAGACAGAGGCATTAAAAGGAGCCAAATGCACCTGAACAAAACTAACAGGGACTGGGTTTGTCAAAAAAAAAAAAAAAAAAAAAAAATCCAANAAAAGTCCTAAATTTCTGTGTTTTACCCGAAACATTTGTTCCCAAACTCTGAAATCTATTACTATCCTACACTATTCTTAAAAAAAAAAAAAAAATCCTTTCAAACATGGAAGATTTTGTGTAATGCCCAGGTTTACCAGTAAAATAAATTTTAAAGGCTGTGTTTATATGACCTCATACCCAATGCTATGATGAGCACATGTTTTTTGAGGACCCCCCCAGGGTTTCTCAAGGCTCTGCACAAAAGTAAAAGGCCGTTTGTGCAGAACAGTTCCCACCCACTTTCCCTTCCCATTTTTCCCCTGTGCTATCAAATGACTTCTTGAACACTTACATCATTTTAATCGTTAAATACTAAAAGTGCAAAAAGTGGTTTGTCAAATTTTCTTTAGGGACTTAGACCTGGGAGAGGGAAAGGACAGAGACATTATACTAGGATGCTAATTAGAGGAAAAAGGGTGCTATTGTCTGCTGCAGGGAGATTTTCTTTGTTTTACTGAAAGGGGGAAAAAAACGAAACCCAACTTTCACAAACTCAGCTATTTTGACAAAAGGACCTATGGAGCTGCTCATGCAGGGAACAAATCTTGTTCCCAAAGCAACCGCACCACTTTGGGAAGGGAGGGGAAGAGAGTGTCTGTCTCTCTTTGATGTGGATTTGAAGGTGATATCCTGTGTCCCGTGAAGGAGCACCCCGCTGCTACAGTCAGCATAAATTGGATTGTCTTAATATCCATTTTAAACTCAACGCCAGCTCTGCTGCAAAACCAGGCAGCAAGGCAACCCAGTCTCAGGGACTTCAAATAAACCCCCAAACAAATTTAAAAAAAAACCCCAACAAAACCCAAAAGCCACCCCTGCCAAATCCCCAGAAAGCACCTATCAAAGTGATTCCACTCCAGTGATCCGGGACACCCTCAAAGGATGTAAGCTCTCCTAATCCCCCTCTTTGAGCCGCGGCCGCCGTTGCCATGGCCCTGCGAGGGACGGGAGCCCCAGAGCCCGAGGGGCTGGGGGTTCACCCTGCAGAACAGCCAGGGAGCACCCACGGCACCCATTCCACTCCTGGAGCTTTGGTTACAGTGTGTTTGGCTCCGGGCAGGCCTATTTCTGACACAAGTCTTATTTTCCCTCCACAGAGTACCTAACGCCACTGAAAGCACTCACTGCCACGTCAGATACCGCTGGTGTGTTTAGATAAAATAACATTTTTAATTACCTCCTCTTCTCCTTTGTGCTAATAAAGACCAACTTTATCCTTCAGTATAATCCCACCAAATCAATTAAAACGCATTCAGCGGGTTGAAAGGATACCAGTGAAGTATTAACAAAAGCCTGGTTTGGATTATGCAAAATTTTTGCAGCAATTGACTGATGCAAAGATTTCTGCGGCAATACTTTCGGGAAAGGAAAATAAATGGAGCTCTCCAAAACATTTCTTACTCTGTTTTGCTCGGCAGCTCCAGGAAGTTATTAGGTCAAATCCCCACGACACCGACCTCTTTCTGAGGTCTGCAAGTCAACATGTGAGTGATGAGTGAAGCCTTCCATGGTGGTTCATGGAAATCTCTACTGTGCTGCTATAAACTGGTGCTCAAGGATATGAAATAGGAAAATGTCCTAAAACAGAAGCAGCTCCTGCCTGGGGATGCTTGGCTGCATCACCGTCAGCTGAAGAACCCATCCAGGACACGCCTGAGCCCTCCCGGGAACGAAGGAGAATTCCCGAGGATCGGGAAATAAACCATGCTGGGCGTCAGTGGGGGCTGGAGACCAGCAAAGGCTGGTTCCCGTGCCTCACAACCACCCAAAATGCCACTATGCAGGGGAAAAAAACCCAACACATTCTCCCCCTGCTGAGAAGGAGCTCTGGCAGGTGCTGTTACCTACACATGGCCTGGCCAGCAGACAGTCAATACTGCTTCCCTGGCAAAAAAACAAACATTGGGATAAACTTTCATCTGTCAAACAAGCCAGGGATCGTGTTTTCCTAGTGCTTTCACATTTGTAGGAAGCTGCCTCTGACATCTCCCCCCAGGGCTTGATCATACAACGAAGGAAAAGTAGAGAATTTTAAAGACACTGGCAAGCGTTTGGTCTTTCAAAATGTCATTGCTAATCTCCACATCATCCAGCCTGCTCGGTAATCAAGGGAGAGGAACTGTACAAGTGCAAATTAGTGTCACTTATGTCCTGAAAACAAGTAAGAAAGAGGATATGGAATAAGTATGCCCAAAAGCAACATCAAATTTATTTTCCATGATCAGATGAGAGATTTCCTGAAGTTTACTTCACCTTACACAGAAAAAATAAATCCCCAAACAAACATGAAGATATCTCTGTGACATTTACCATCTGGCTGAGCAGGTTAGTGCTGTATTAAAGGATGCTGTACAGGCTCAGCAGCAGCGAGAACAGGGAGGCAAGGAGTGGTCCTGAGCTCCCACGGCCATTTCCAAACAACTCCAAGACAGAAGACCCAACTTCTGCAAGATGATTTTTTTTTTCTTTTAGATTCATTAAGAGAAAAATTAACAGGAGCTCCAGGGTTATTTTAGGACCTTATGCACCCTGGGTCCCCGATATGAGTAAAACCAATAAATTTACGGGGGGTGCCTGTTTGGGCGCAGGACAGACAGCTACCAGCAGCTCTGTGATCAATCCCAAGGCGCCGCCTGCCAGCCCGGAACATCTCTCTCATTCAAAGGAGAGCAGCAGCACTGAGAGCCCACGCATGAGCAACCCCAGGCAGGGCTGGGAGAGCACATGAGAAACTGCCAGTGCTTCCCTGAGCCACCGAAGCACGGCAGGGAAGCGGCCGGTTCCTACGTGGGCACCAGGAACTGGTCCAAGACCTTTAAACTCTTGTTCTTCTGGGAGCTGGCCCAGATTCGGCTATTACTCTAAAAAAAAAACAAACCCACTCGCTCTTTAATACCTGTGGTATATGATTATATGCTGATGATGCAGCCTCCTTGAACGCTGCAAAGTGCTGGGGGTATTTGCTGTTAAATCAACAGTTCTGCAGGAGTCATCGCTGTACCTGCCTAGGAAAAAACCCCAGTGCTTCCTATGTGGGGAAAGGCAGCAGCGTTAATGGCAGGTATTTCAGATTAGAAGAAAACTAGCAGGAAAAGAAAAACAAACACCACTTCTGCCCCCTCCTCCAACCACAGTGATCAACTTACACACTCCAACTTTATTTTAAAAACCTGAAAATATTCCATGGACAGAGCAGTCTTTATAAAAAATGTGCTTTGTAAGGCCTTTTTGGTAACATTCTTCCTTTACTAATGATTTTTAAATGTTCTTCTAATCAGCTTGAAAGGGACCAGGGATTTTTGGCTCAGCTGTAGCAGCAGTAGAAGGAATCAGCACAACATGCCAGAGGAATGTAAAATGTACTAACCAGATATGAAGCCAGCAACACAACACTGAAATCCATGCAAGCCCACATCAGATTGTCTAACGCTGCAGAATTTGTGATGTTTACTCTGCCATTCAAGAACACTCTTTACATGGCACTTACCCTGATCTCTCAAAACCACGCATTATATACACAGCCACAGTGCAAATGGGAACATGAGTGCTCTAAATCTATTCTCCATTTTCTTTGAAAGCATAATGTGTAATAATAAATTATTTTTTTTCCTTTTAAATTACCTTTCATTAATCTTTGTCCTTTAAAATAGAGATATAAGCATATGGCCAGATACTTTGTCTGCATCATCATCATTTCATCATCATCCTTACGATAAAATTAATAGGTCTTCTGAGCAATTTTTGCTAAACAAGTCAAAAGTAAAGAGTGAGCAAACTACAATACCAATACTAATTAATTAAGCTCCTTTCGAATGCCTTCAGCTTCCCTTTCCTTTGTTTGCAGCGCTACAGGACCATTTGATAAAGCAAAACCGCAGCTGCTCAGCCCTTTGTTTACTCAGGTAAGCGCAGCCCAACTCGAAATGGAAGTGGCAGCACCAGGGCTGCCTCTCCTCGCCAGCAGCGAGGAAACGAAACCGAGCAAGCTCGGGAGGATGGCACGACTGGGGAGCTCTGCGATTGCCACTGGCAAGGAGTGGGAGCCCTGGAGAGCTGCCCCCAGCTCCGAGCCACCGCGTCCCTCTGCAGCCAGGCTCCGCAAGGCGATTCCTCAGACCTGCCCCCCATGTGGGCACTCGGGCACAAGGCTGTGCCCGGCCCATCGCTCCGGGGGGAAGGAGCCCAGGCTGCCACGCTGATCCATCCCTCTGTCAGCAGCAGCGATCCTGCTGCTCTTCCAGGAGGTGACACAGCTCTACTGCCAGCGGAGGCTCCTCGCAGCCAAGCCAGCGTGCTGTGGGTTCGCAAGACAAATAAAAACCCCTCGCCTTTTATTTGCGGGTTGCCCTGCAAAATTCTCTCGTCACAGACACACCTGTTTCACAGCAAATTTATATTTTATTAAGCTTTCCTCAAGCAGGTGCTTATGAAGGCAAGCGCGACAATGCTTGGTCCTTAGGACTGCATTTTAAATAACAAAAGCTAAAAGGCTCTGATTGATCGAAACTTAAAAAAAACCCCAAAAACAAACCCCCCCAAAAAAACCCCAAAAAACCACCCAAAAAAACGCAAACCTCCCGCCCCCCCAAACCAAACCAAACCAAACCAAAAAACAAACAGAGGACCAACTGTTTCATGCTGTTGAAAATAAGAGAACAAATCCAGGCAATATTTTCTATTTCCCACTCCTACTCCTAGAAACACGTGTGACATTTATAACCACAGTGTAAAAGCTCATTAATACTCTACGCTGACCTGTTAAAAAGGGTTATTGGCTTAACTCAATAGGAAACATTCTCGTGGAAAACAGGCAGGGACAGGAGAGAACAGTTCAAGATAAGCCACCTCTCCCCAAACAGGCTCAAAGGACCAGATCATTAAATGACACTGTTAAAAGCTCCAACACTTTTCACCTCCTCTCTGCTCATTTCAAAACTAGCTTAAAACCACAGAATAAAAGCCCAGCGAACATTTTAAAAGGCAATTCTCTCTCAAAGGGCTGATAGCAGGCAGGGAGTGGGAGAAAGGTTTATTTTAGTTGAGCTAATCTGACAGACTGGCACCTACTCAGAGGTGTTGGAAGACGTCTGGCGCATCCACACACCCACCAAGAGCAGCACTAAATTCTTAAAGAAGACAGGGCTGCCTGTGCATTGAGTTCCCTTCTGGAGTACCTTCCCCTAGAAGCTTTGTTCTTTATTCTCAAAGAAATCACTTAACGCTGCCAATAATACTTTGGGGCGAGACGCTTCCAACACTTGACCCTGGCGTTTGCCAAAGCTCAAGGAAGGCACGGTGCCCATGGAAGCACCCAGAAGGGGGGTGAGATATCCCTGGGACATCCCTGCCTGCCGGAGGAAATGGAGCCCACAGTCACACCCCACACAGCCTTCCAAAGCCATCCTTTTGCTTAAATAATTGTGGTTTGCTTGGGTTTTTCTCTACCATACGCTGACAGAAAAACAACCCCAGCTCCTCTCAGCTTATGCTTTTCTAGGCTGAAGCCAAGCTCTTCCAGGTTACTGGTAAAATGCTGGCTGATCCTTCCACCGTTATCCCAATTACCCTTCCCTGACCTGTGGCTGTTCAAACTCATCTCCCTAAGTATAGCTAGGACACCTTCATTCTTCACTGCTCCCAAATGGTGATGTCGAGCTTATGGAAGGAATTCGTATCATCCGTCCTTAAGCACACGAAACCAATTTCTCCTGAAACCAATTAATGGCAGGGGAAGGCAGCTCTTCTCACTTAATAATCCAGTCCTCCCCCGCCTTGCCAGTGTCTCTCAGCTTTGGAGTTGGCAAATTTATTTAGCAGGCTTTTAATTCTTCTGTAAAGGCTGCTAATGAAAATATTAAATAAAGCACGATTCGATCTTTGAGGAGCTCCAGCAGTACCTTTGCACAAACTTGCAGCGATAAAAAGGTTATCAAGAATGACAGCACTGAAAGACTCCAGTCTTTAAAGGTATCTTAACCACCTCAAAAGCCCTTCTTGCAGGAAACAGGATTACCATGATGCAATCAAATTATGTCCAATTATCTCAAGTATTTTGAGCATTTGTGCCAGCCACCCACCCCAAAGAAAAACAAAAACTGAAATAACACTGTTTGACATGCACAGATGCAGCAAGCCCAGAGAGCACTTTTACTCAAACTAACCCAGAAAGAAGGTCATTGTCATCGTCTCCTGGCTCCCCCAAGATCCTCTCATCCTCATGAAGATGCTTCCTTAGCATCACGAAACAGCTTGCAAAGCACAGATCCCCTATGATACCGCAATTAGCTAATTTCCTATACTGATATCTCTTATACGGCGAACAGCATTTTAATTAATTCTTTAAATATATATTCCTCCAATAGGTTGAACCTTAATTAAAATTAGAAGTGCCTGATAGCATCTTCTTATCTGGTTACAGACGCATTTTTTTAAAAATTTGCGGTGATGGTATCGCAACCACATTAAAAGGAATAGATATTGGATTTTATGTTCTTTCAGTTCAGCATAACACTAAGAAAATTAATTCAATCTGCATTCACACTCACAGAATCTCTCTCCTGCTTCAGTAACAAATATTTTTGCTTTGTTTCAAACACAGGCTTTACAAAACTGTTTTAAACTCTGTCCCGGGCACGTCTCTGTCCACCAGAGATCTGCTGATGCTTAATCTCGTACTTCATTAGTTATTGCTTAATTGGAAGCCCACTCGAAAGAAGTCGAATAAAAATGGACCATTTAATTATCGTGAGACATGAAAGAGGCAGAGAGTTCTTTGTAATGCAAGCTGCTCCTCAGCAAGATTTTATCGTGTTTATCACGGCCATCATACGTGCATCTCTCTCAGCCTGCACCTCCTGATGCAGCTCCTCAGTCAGCACATCTGCCACTCCTCCTACATCCACCTTCCCACCGCTCCCTGGCAGCAGGGAACACCACAGCCCCGAGACTGTGGGAGACACGTCCCTGCAGCCCAGGGCAGCACCACCCAACGCTTCCCACCCTGGCCTTCATCCCAGCCCAAACCAAAACACCGGCACAGCAATCGGGACCGACTCCAGCAATGTCCTTCTGCTGCCACGAGTGCACAACTGAACAGGAGGCCTTTCCAAACCCAGCAGGGTTTATTACTCCTCCAAAGCAAGCAGGGCTCCTTTAGTACTAGCACCACCCTTAAATATTGATTACAAAACGAAGGAAGTTTATCCCGAGTCCCTCTGAGCTGCAGCTTCTTCTCTTTACAGCCAGCCAATTACCAGAACCTGCAAGTTTCCACCGCAAGTACAGAATGACCAAGTTAGTATCCATTACATGCACAACTAAACAGCAAATTGTATCAGTACTTCCCCTGGTTTGGGAAGCATTTACACATGAACGCCAAATTACATTCTGTTTTCAGGCTTGGGCACCCGGCTGTAATTTCAGCTTCCCGATATTAACAAAATGTGCTCCAAACCTTCAACTTATTTGAGCAGCATTCACAAACTTCAGTCGTGTCTGAAACCACCACCTGAAATGATTCTTTGTGAATTGTAAATGGAAGCGTTACTGCTCTGTATTATGCCAATAGCCAAATTCTAGGGTTGTAACAGAAGCAATGAGCTTCTTATCCTGTCAGTCCAGCGAGCAGACACCTTCCTAGAACCTCGTGTCCAAAACTCCTGTATGCTCCCTTAACTGTACTCGTTTAGATCCTAATGAAGTATTTACCACCAAATTCAATGAGAGTCATCCAACAAGGAGCACTTTTGAAAGGCCGACCATGATCCGTACCTTGGAATGCAAACAACATTGTCATACTTATCAAAAATTCCCGTAAAAGCGCTTATGCTAACAAACCCAAGATACCCAGTGGAACCGAGAAACAGAAAAGATAGCAGGTATCAGGACTCTTGTTAGCTAAGCATCACACGGTGCATTCCATCCATGCAACAATTAACTTTTCCTGGGTGTTCAACAACTAGCTTTAGTTAGGTCAATTACACAGCTCAACAGTCTGGATGTGAAAAATAGGAGTACGTGCAACTGTCTCGAACTGACATCACATATATCCCGACAGCCAGCCATCCTTTATGGAAAAATTATGCATATGGTGCGTGTGGGTGGACTGAAAGCACGAGGGGATGAGCGTTACCTCATGGCCCCGCTGCAGCGCGGGCCAGGGTGGAGGGTGAGAAAGGAGACCGGGCGCCTGTCAGACCCGTCAGCACATAAATCAGGATATTGGCACCCGGAGCCGTGCGGATCCCCTGAATCCCGACACGTTACCTCATCCCTGCAGCGCTCCAGAGAGCCCTGGCACACAGACCCAGCTGCCTCCCGCCCGTGCAGGTGACGCCGTGCAGCTGGCGGGTGACACAAGGACAGGCTGTGCCAGGGCACTCGGACTGGCAGCCGGGACACAGGATCCCCACAGCGCGTCGGGGATCTGACACACAGCACGGGCAGCCCCGGGGAATGGACGGATGGGCGTCCCACACCCGGCAGGGAAAGACAGACACCCCACAGCAGCAGGGAAAAGGGCCCGGTCCAAACCACTCTGCTGCTGCAGCTCGGATCCTGCTGGCCTGGCTGGAGCGCGAGGCAGGAATCGATCCAGGACCAGTGCAGGATTCCCAGAGCAGGAACGAGCCCCCAGTCCGTGCTGTTTCATTCCAGAGCAGTTAGCATCGTGTTTGCTTATATTCAATCCTATGCTTTGCCTCATTTCAACTGACTTCATTTTCACAAAGAAGAGCTCCGTTTTAATGTATTTCTTTAATCCTTCCCACAGCATTACGCTGCTTTCTTTACAATTCCTGTTCGAGAGCAGCCTCCCGTATCTGTGCATTCTTCTGTTCAGGACAGAGGTTTCAAACACATCTGTCAAGTGGAATGGAAATAGGGAAGAGCTAAGCTCCAGCATCTTGGGATAAGAAAACACTGGCAGCGTTCGCATGCTGCAGCTGAAAACAATATACTGATGGAGCATCAAGGGGTGTTCCCATCAGCAGACGGGAGCGGGGAGCAGAAACAAGGCTCAGACAGAAGGAAAGGAATCCATTTGGAACTGGAAGAGCCCCCTCCGTTTCCTCTCATTTTTCACAGCTATAAATTAGACACTCCATAACTGATTCGGGGGGCTGTTTGAAAAGCTGCTAACAGGGCCTGCACAGCTTGCAGGCTTATGCATGCTATGCACGAACAAAGAGTCACCACCATCCTTAAACCCACAGCATCATTAGAGGCACCATAGCCAAAATTATGTTGGGAAAAAGGGTATTTGATTTTTTTTTTTTTTCTTTTTGAAATATCAACACATGCAGAGCTGGCCTGCAATCTAAATGAACCAAGGGAGCGCTTCCTCCCAAAATGCATCGATACTGCTTGAGTGAAAAGTTTGCTGCTGATGGGTTTTATGTGCACCTAAGCTGAGCCAAGTGAGCTCAAGACAAGCTAGCGATTCCACCATTTGCCACGCTGCAGTAAAATAAGGCTTTTTGCTTCTTCCTAATTATATTCTCAGACTGCACAATGCTTATCTATTCCCACTACCCTATAAATGACAATGCTGTTGTAATACTTAGTGATGTATTTCCAAATGTCAAAAAAAACCAACCCAAAAAACAAACAATTAAAAGGAACAGCAAACACAGAGTAAGAGGCTACTGTCCATGCTTCCACAAACACTTGAGCCAAGTGTACTTACACACCAGCATAAATCAAACAGGCACAATCCAATTTAAATACAAGTCCTGCAAGGCTTTTTCATTAATGCATGGTTTATGCTTTTGTCATCTTTTGACTAATTCTATTATATAATACTGGGAGATTTACTATATTACATTACAGCTCAGCTAGTCAGAACAGAATTGAAAAAGTTAATTTTGTTTTTCTGTTTCAGAAGTTAGACAGTATATTATGTCGTGCTGGTTTTCAATCAGTACATTTTCCTAAAATTCCTCTTTTGTTCCCTCTTCCCTTTTCATGTAAAGAAATATACCCCCTATGTAATATTGCTGTCTGAAAAAAGCATGCCAAATAATGTTTCCATCTTTGTGCCTGCTGCCTCTCAAAAAAAAAAAACAAGAAAAAAAACCCAACAAATAAAACTAAACTCCAGATCTTTACTTTTTTTAGTTTCTTCTCTATTTTGCTCCATCTTTTCTTTTCAGAGTCTCTGGTCAAGCAGTAATAGCTCAGCAGTTCAGCACTGACCTCACAGAAGAAAAGATATAGGGCCACAGTGCCTTCATATTTCCCTTGCTTGAAACAGCCCAAGTCATTCCACTTAAATTGGGGAGATGCATTTACAGCCCGTTTTTGAAGATGGGAACAGAATTCTGGTGGGCTGTTACAGGTTTTTGTCTTTTTTTTCTTTTTAATTGTCTTCCTTAAAGAGCTGCTACTGAGCAGCATCAGAGGCAGGACGATGCTCAGCCCTGAGATGGCTGCACTTGGGAAGGAATCACCACAGAGCAGCACCTCAAGGAATAGATCCACAGCTGAACATCATGGGTGCACTTATCTCCATCTCCCTGATTAACTGGCTTTCTTCTTGGATTTAGTCTAAGTATTTTATTCAGATTTCTTAGTTCCTCAGCACCAATACACAAGAGGAGCCAGCCAGAGAACAGAAAAATGTCCACAGCAAAGGCTCCTGGCCTCGTGTCACCAAACTAGTATTGCTTAGAAATTCCAATCTAGTGGCCCAGCTGACAATGAAAAAAGAGGTTTTGGCCCCAAAGACTCAGTAATGTACAGAAGAACAGGGAAAAAATAAATCAAACTATAGGAAGACAACCATTATTAGAGTGTGCTGCACATACAGCACGACACAGGTCAAAAACACATTAAAAAAAAAAAAAGGGAATCTGTGTTACTGATAGAAACACCTTCCACAACACACAGCGGCTAATATACCTATTATTAGGGATTTTTTAGCCTTTTTATTTGCAACTCATTTTAAAAGGACTGCTCAGGGAGGGCTGCTGGTTCCAGACTAATTCCTTCCAGATCGTGTTGGGTTTTCCCACACGCAGAAACAAGTGGCATGATGAATTTGGTCATTTCAAGGCGTTTCCATCAGCTGCTTCATAACCACTCATCTGGATGCAATTATGACTGTACTGCAAAGTTTTTGTTATTTTGGTTTTTGGTGGGGTTTTTTTTTTTCTTTTTTTTTAAACGCCGGACCACAAAAATCATGTTCCTCATTCAGTTCCCATTGAAGTAAATAGGATGGTTTCCATAGACTTTGATGACTTCTGGATGAGGTTTCATAAAAAGATGAAAAATAAATCTCTTCATCTACCAGGGAGAGAGGTTAATCTCTTCTTCTTAAAGCCTGCACATCAAAGAACTCCAGCGTTGCACAAGATTGCTGCACACTAAGTCCAATAGATGTCATAGTCACAGTCTGAAATGATGAATACTTAGATAAAACACACCTCCAAAACTAAGGACTTGGATTCAAAACTGCTAAAGTCTTCTCTGTGAAGTAGCACAGTTTTTAATTCAAAGAGATTAATCTTCGACTTCGAAAAAACTACAAAGCCAGGAATTTCATTCATAGATTTTCTTTTCATTTCTCTACAATTAGAGCAAACCTCACCTGAGTAGGGTGTACTTTCATACCTTCAATTTGTCACAGGGCAGAGTAAGACATACTTAAGACATATTTTCTCTTGACACAGTTGAAGGCAAAACCCACTTAAACACCACTAGGAACGGGGGAACATTTTAAACCCCAAGATGAGTTACAGCCAGCACACAGGTTTCACACAGTCCTCCTCAGGAGGTAATACTCCCAAGGAGCACTTGGAAAGAAAACCCTTGTTTGCCTGAAAGCCTTGTACAGAAACCTCAGCTCCAAACTCAGGCTCGGGTGGTGCCACAAGTGTTAGAGGTGTCTTTGCAGCAGCCAGCCCACAGCAACGACCACAGGTACGCATTAAATAATCATTTTTTTGTTTACTCAAGCAACTACAACCAAGTGAGAAAGGGGTGGGTTGCTGACTAAGGGTCTCAATAATCTACAGAATTCACAGCTTTGCTTTTGCCCTGAGACATTTGAAGCTGCTTCTGGTTTGAGCTGTGATTATAGGAAAGCAGCTGCCTTAATGAACCACAGAAAGCGTGCTGGAAAAAAGGGGCCGGGGATGAGACCCTGTCCTCTGCCTTCTAGGAAGTTTCTTGGCCACTGTTTTTCCTCCTTGTCACATACTCAGTCTCTGAAGTAAACACACATTTCACCTATAATACAAGGACTCACTCCTAAGGAAATATATAATGACGCTGCATTCTACCTCTTGTTAGAACTGTGCTGGCAGTGTGGATTTTAACTTCACGTTAGAAATAAAGACTAAGTTCAAACAAATATTCTTAGCAACGAAATTTTTTTCTTTTGAAGTTCAAAAAAACCAATAAGTGAGAGAAGGTCCTTAGGAGCCTTTTATTAAAACTAGAATTCTGCCCACTTCTTTCATTAGCAATGAACCAATTCCCAGCGTATTCTCATGGTGAAATACAAACTGCTGGCATTTTTCTCTGGCATGTGAGCAATGATCCTGTTGTTTCATTCCAAATATGACAATTAACGTTCAGCATATACAAAATAATCCTATACATAATTGCTCACTATTATGTGGCTTGCTCAAATCAGGCCATAGTTAGCAGTGACTGAAAGTTATTAGATTATGGAAAATTAGATGATGGTTTCATTCCTCGGTAATAATTATCTTTCTTTTCACTCTAAAAACTTGGAGATTGGTGCCTGAAACTTCTTCTCTCTACCAGCTCTTCCAACTCTGTGGAAAATTAAAAGTACTTTTGCATGCAGTAAACTCCAGTTAGAGCCTAAAAGCAGACAAGGGACAGCAGAAGAAAGACCAGTTGGACTTGCACAGACTGCACTGCAGGCTGGGAGGAGAGCAGGGAAGGAAGAGCTTTATTTATAAATTCATATAAGCTGCTCTAGGATTAACCTAGAGGAAAAGTCCACCCTCCACCACCAGCAATTATTCAACCATCTTCAATAGCCATTTATTGGGTATGTTTTAATTTGTGGAACCCAGGCCAATTGTTCATCATGTCATAATCAGGAAATAATTACAGAGATTACAATGTATTGAAATGGATTTTTTTCTGATGGTTGGCAAGATTAATTTTGTATTTACAGCATTAAAGTAATTGTCTACATGTATTTCCTAAGATTATTTCAGTTGTTGGGTGGGGTTTTTTCCCAGTGGACAAAAGAGTCAAACAAGTACAACAATGGTGGATGTGCAAACACAGATTTAGCAGAAACCATATGGTTTTAAAGGTATCAAGTCAACAAACTGTCATGAAAAGAACTGACTTTAAGATATGGAAATGAGAAAATGTAAAATTGTTCAATAACCATTGGGAAAGCATCAGTGTAAGAAAACCTTTAATACATGCAGCCACAACAGGTTTTATTGGCTTGCTTCTCTGCTGGCAGCATTGTAATAACATTGATGATGCTCAACATTATATCATTTTTTTCCCCACCTGTGTCTTGTATCTGAAAGAAAACAAAAGCAACTGCAGAGGAGGAAATCACATTCCACTGAAATGGAAGTTTCTGTCCGAATTAATGGAAACAGTATTTCACTCCAAGTGGAAGCGATTTGTCCCGAGTGGCTCAAGCTGGAAGCAGAGCTGCTGGTTGTAATCCAGTCACTCACAGGGCGCTCACCTGCCTGCACAGAGCAGGGCAGGTCCCAGTGCACGCCAGCTCTGCCCCACTGGCTGCTGCCACCTCTGCCCCTATGGATTTAGTCCAATGCCCCACCAGGTAACCAGGAAATCACCTCACATTTCCTACTTCAGCTGCAGAGCAGGAAATCAGCACAGGCTGCAGAACACACAGGACACCCCTCAAACGATGCTGCTCCAACTGAGACTCCTCCAGGGATTCCTATCATTTTTTTGTCTTCTGTTTAATCCCTGTCTTCTGTCTTCTGGTGCTGCCAGAGCATCTCGACAGCCTCGGCAGAGGGAGAGTCAGCTCCCCCAAACGCCACGCAGGAAATGCACTGACACCACCATGCACTTTCCTTTCCCCACTCACATGGGCCCCCAGCAGCTCGCACTGCATTTCTCCACAGAGCACACACGTTTTGCTGTGACTCAGTTATTTCACTTCGTAGTGCTTATCCACAACAGACCAGATTCTGTTAGTGTTCCTCTCCAGATAAGCAGCTCCAGTAACCACAAGGAATTACTGATGGCAGAAAGCAAGCAGAACTTGCCCCAGTTTCCTTAACAGGCTAGATTGAAAATCTGTCCAATTAATCCTCTTAACAAAAAAAAAAAAAAAAAAAAAGCGCCTACTAATGCACTTAAAGTTATAGCACCAGCACTGAAAACCACTTGGCCAAATTCTGCCAAAGATCCTTTAAGGGACAGTACCAGAGGGCTGGATTTTACCACTTACATTTGGTCACTGTGGGGAGGCCATTTACTTATAGGTGTGGGGGCTTGTAGGTGTTTCTTCTTTTATGAGCACTTGTGAATATTAATAGCTATATACCCTCAAGATAAATAAATACCCGTTGGGAAAACTCACACCAAAGGATTAAACTTACTGCTAAAGAATGCAACTCACTGTAAGCATCAATTTATCTTCTAAGTTAACTGAACACCAGACAGAAATTGTGCAACACAGAAACTGGGCAAAACCACAAGAACCATCATCTCAAATAATTCATTCCCTGCATGGGATGTGGTAGAGTGTCCAAACATCCTCGCTGACTTCTCTTACATAGAGAGGAATTTGTTTCCTGCCAGAAGCAGAAGCTACATAACAATTATCCTCCGTTCCCTGTAGCATTTGTAACTCAAATTCTCTCATCTCAGGGGCTGCCTGACGCTCGATTCCAAAAGTGTTTAGGCTTTGCCTTTTTAAAAAAAAAAAAAAAAGGGAAAAAGCAGTAAATTAATAGGAAAATCTTAAATAGAGAATGCAAGAAGTCCTACACATTGATGTAGAACATCAACTGAGCTGAGAAAAACCAACTAGAAGAGACAGCTGAGGAAACAATAAAAGCTGGCACGCCGCTCCTCGACTTCAGCTGCCCCTTGGTGACTTGGGAGTGTTTTCATCTTTTCTCAAGACAGCACCAGTCACACATGAATGCTTTTGACTGCCAGCCTCATTAAAGTCTACGTTGGTACCAGCTCCTATAGCCAATGCAAAATTAATATTCAAACTTCGACTGAGAAGACTGTCACAGTTGCTCCACCAGAGTTTGCATACAAGGAAAACAAGTGTTACAGAACAGGAAAATCACATTAACTGTGTTCTCAAATTGCCGCTCTGAGCATTGCATACTAATGTATTAATATTTGTTTTTAAAATAAGCATCTGCTACTGGGAAACTGGAAGAGAACAAAGTCAGATGTTACCCAAAGCACCACCAGAGTTTGCAAAAAGGAAGGCTGCAGGTCACTGGCATTGCCTGTCCACTGTAAGGGAACAAGGATGTTAAAGCTGAACCTAGTTAAGGCAAGACCAAAGGAGGGACTGGACAGAAACAAAGCTTGGAAACAGCTCCAGAGCCAAACTGTTGTGCAAGTGTTTAAAACAGAGATTAAAGACAACTCCGAATTTCCCAGAGACAACTGATTCTGAGCGTACAGGGTAAAAAAGAGAGATTTTCCTTCTTGCCACCAATAAAAAGATGCTTGGCCACCTGAAGTCAGGAAGCCCCTGATACTGGATCTGAGACAATTGGGAGTTAATTTCTATTTTAGGGGCCTCCCATTCTCCCTCATCTCCCTGGGCTTGCTTTTCCTCCTGCCCAGTAAGGAAAGCAGCAAGCACGGGCACTGGAGGCTACACGACTGTAAGCTGGTAAAAAGCTGCTAAGCTAACTGATGGCAAATCTGACCTTCCTAAAACGCTTGACAGGAATTTAAGAAGATAAATATTATTATTTCAAGGAGCAGGATTCCCAAGGATATCCCATTAAACGGTAGGAAGAGCAAACCACAACAGGGCTCAGCCCGCACGAGGCCAGCAGGAGAGGGATGTGCCTCGCTAGGATCAGCGGCAGAGGAATTCTGGGGGAAAAGGAACTTACAAAATATAAACCAACTCCTTTAGTTTTTAATAAAAGGATGGATGTCCTCCAGTTCGCCAAGTAAAAAGCATTTAAAGATCATTGTCATCCATTCCTCCCCATGTTTCCCTTGACTGCATTATTACTTTTGTGCCAAGACACATCTCGGTGCCGCTCCCCTACCTGACACCACCTCCATCATGAAACCAAGTCCAGAGCCAATGGGAGAGATAAAAGCAATCTTATTTCCACTCCAGATCATTCTGTATTTATTGCAGAAACCTCGTTTTTTAAACATGTGAAATTACATAAGCAATACAATAGCCTGCATGGAGCAGTGCTAAATTCTTCTACACCACCTGTCTTAACTTTGGGACAGGGCTGTAAGTCAGCTGTGGTCCAAGCAAAAATTACCTGATGCAGTTCTACCACAATACAAAGGCTTAAAACTATTTTAAATTTAATAACTCACTTATGACTAAATGGAACAAGGGATGGCTAATTTGATTGAATCACATATACTAGTATGCATTAGCAAAACAGGAATATTTCATCTGGAAATAGATTTAAAATTACATTCCAGAATTCTAAGCTAAACAGTAAAATTTGCTCAACCTCCCCCTTGTAAGAAATACAATTCAGTTGCTGTTTCAATTTTATGTAAAAGATATAATTAATCTTTAGCAAGCCCAAAAGCAATTTATTACTTAGAGCAGCATACTGAAAATTTACCTGCTAAAAAAATTGTTCCAATGCAATAAATTCTATTACTGATAAAGCTTTTTTTTAATGACAAGCCACGAGGTCAGTAACCCCCTACCACAGATTCCACCATTCTCCCCGAGAACGGCCATAGAAATTATAACTCTGTGGCTGCAGTCCAAGGAATACATAGCAGCACAATTTCACCTTATTCAGGATCAATTCTATTTTTCTTAGGGACCATTTTGCATAAAAAGCCAGCAACAGAAAAGCCAGACCCGTAATTATGCCCTCCAAAGGAAGGAATGCTCTGTAACAGGGACAGATGGCTTCGGCTCGTATGTGCTGCACTCCCCCTTTCTCAAAAGTTCTGCTGCAATCTTACTGTAAGGGCTTTGTAACTTGTTTGTTTGCATCTGTCGTTGTATTTGATGAGCTGTGTGCCTTCTCAATAAGAAAAAAATATTTTGTTTTTGAGATGGGAGCAGGTCTTGCTCATTTATCATAATAATTCCCTCAATTAGGATACAGCTATTTTCTCACTAAGAAAAATTCAAAGTGTAACATTATTCCTCTGCTGTCAACAAAAGCAAAACGAAGCACTTTTAAAACATGGAATAATGCTTCTGGATCAATAAACACCATGACCACACAGGTTAACTACCTCCAAAACTTTTGTCTCTGAATACATGTGTCCATGTCCACAGCTAATTGGAACAACTTGGTCTTAGCCAAATAAAACAACCTTTTAGCACTGTGTAAGAGCTGCAAGACCCAAGGTGAATGTCAGATGTGTATTTCTGTAACAGCCCTGTCACGCATCTCACCTTTATTTGCTTTAAAACAATCAGTTTGTTGTGTGCTCTATTTGCCTCCCTGTGCCCATAAACCAGTTTTAATCTGCCCTACCAACTGAAGGATTCCCCTCTCCTTTTACCCAATTTCTGTGCTACTTTTCATGATGCTAAAACCCAGAGCATTCTGCAGAGTGATAGGCCATGGTAATACACCCTCAAGAACTGCTCAAATAAAAACGTAATTAATTGCAAAGAAAAAAAGAAAACGTTGATTTTACGGCAAGTCCCACGACAGCCAGGTGTTAAGGTTACCCAGACTACATGGCAATATTCCTGTTTTGTCAGGATTTCAGTCAGAAGGGAAAAAAAAACCAAACAAAAAACAAACAAGCGAAGGTTGCTAAATCACACGTGTGTCTTTCTCTCTCCACATATCTATTCATCTACATAAAAATTTGGAGCACCGTATAAAGTTGCCAGTAATTCTGAAGTCCCACTCTGACAATTTTGTCTTTAATCTCTTTCCATGTTACTCTCTCAAATTGAATAGAGGACATGTCAACTACCAGGCTTAATTTCTGTTCTCATTAGCTTCTACATTATGCAGATGTCAGGTCAGGAAGAACCGTATCAGATAACCAAAAATTAGTAATAATTAACCAATAGCAGTGCAGTTTGCCTGAAGAGACCTATTCTTTCCAAGTGGTAAATTATTTTTTAATTATCCCATTGAGATGGAGACTTCTAATTGCAAATACTCTAAGCAAGGAAAAAAAATACGCTGGGGAAATCCCAGATTATTAGCAACTGTGCAACTTTCTACATAGGTTTTGCAAGCAATAATACACTTTTTCCAGTTTAAAAAAAAAATAAAATATTCCTAGAAGACTTCTCCATTGATGCAGATAAAGTGAAATTGAGGTACACAAGGATAATGGAATTTTTAATTCATTTTTTGACGCCCAAACACGATTTTTTAAAGTCAAGAATAGATTGAAGTCAGACCTATTTTGAATGTACAGATATAAGAAAATGAAACGGGTTTTGAGCAGCACACATTCCATTAGCTTACAATTAGATGACGTCAATATATCCCTATTTATCTGGCACTTGAGAGGCATTTCATTTGTTCCAATGCAATTGCACAGATCCAGAATCAATCCTAGTCCCTCCACCCCATCTTTCCATTACAGGGGAGAAGAGGAGAGAGGTTATTGTAATACCTGGGAACTTGGAGATTTTTCCACTATCCATAACCATCAGAACGAACAGCCTCTCACACAGCAAAAAAAAGGAACCAAAGAAGTCCTAACACCACTGCTGGCTCTCAGCAGGAGCAGAGTGCCCTGGATTTTGGAACCCACCTGTTTGTGGCCACTGTTGAGCGTGGCAGCTTTGCACACCCACCTTGCTGTGTGGTCAGCAGAGCAGGGCTGCCCCAGCCCAAGGGGACAACTCTGAGGGGAAGAAGAGCTCTGACTGCTGCTTTTTTCTGGTTCAGTCACAGAACTGGTGCTCAGCATCCTCCTCCATGCCCTAACCTTGATCTTCCCCACCCCTGTCTCCTAAATAAACCCAGCTGCTTTCTCAGCGATCAGGCCATAACTGTCCCTCAAACTGAGCTAAATTAGAAGTACATAGCAACGTCCTGAGCATCCTCCTAAAATCCTGCATGTAATTAGATGATCCTTAATATTTTCTTGCCCCCCCGGGAATACCTTTCTCAGGTGGCCCAAGACAGCAGTAACATTATACCCCCAGAGCATGGATTTCTGCAGCCCCAACACCCCACGCCAAGCATTTCATCAAAACCTTGGCTACAAAATCCTGATGGCTAATTTGTCCCTTCCAGATTTCATAACGAGCATTAGGGCTGTCTCCCAGGATCACAACGAGCAAGGCTCCTACTAACGTGGCTCAGCCACAAACATTTCTATTCATGTGGCTCAGGCAGGCATTTTCTACCTCATCAGCCATATGGCACTCACTGGAGACTCCCCTCAAAGTCTGAAGGGTAGAGGAGAGTATTATGCACTAAAGGTAGAAAAACACAAAGTCCTCTTTCATGGCTGCGTTTCTGTTTGGTTTTTTGTATTTGTTTTGTTTTGTTTTTTTTTAAACCAAATGTCTTTGCTGCTGAAAGCTGGCAGCACTACCTAGGTGCAGAAGGTGCACAGATTTTCTGCTCTGTGGGTGCAAAATATAGTTTATAGGCCAAGTGAAATCCATAGTCAGCATCCAGTGAACTGCTGGCCTTGCAAACAGCCGTACTGCAGGAAGGAAGAGTCAAGTGTGCCTCCTGAGAGAGAGAGAGCCTTTGGTGAGGCAGGCTCTACAATCAGTGTGTACACATTAACAGCCTTAGCTTTGGTTTCCAGAGAGTTTGGGAGGACAAGAGTTTGGGAAAGAATGCCAGTAAGATGTGGAAAGCTTTTGAGCCTACATTCTCACCACCCTCATTCACGTTATTTTAAATCTCCCACACAAACCCAGGCTGAAATAGCTAAAAAAAAAAAAAAAAAAAAAAAAAAAAAAAAAAAAAAAAAAAGGCAAATCCCTTGCCTCAAAGAATTTTGGGGTTCTAAATCTGTAGACAACTGTATCAAAGCTCAGCTACTTTGAGCTTGCAAATAAGCAGGGCAGTACCACTGCTACACCCACTTGGCAACTCTTGCACCCAAAAGCACAAAACAATTTCGTTTTACAACAAAAGCAACTCAAAAAAGACCAAGTTTTCAGTGCGGGGAAACAATCAGCATTTACCCTTTGCAGGCTTTCTTAAAAACCCCTGAAATACGCAGAGTTTTACTTATCCTAATTTGCTCAATGCTACCCCAGCCTTGCTTTTCAAGCCTTGGGTGCAGGAGAGAAGCAAGGACACTGCAAAGAAGCCACCAGAGAGCAAAACACCTCCCACACCAAGAGTCACATTTTGGGACTGGGAGGTGATGTTTAGATCCAGGTCACCTCACCAACTTGCCCCCCTCCTGCCCCTGGACTGCTTCTTTTCCTCATTAGGTTACTAGAGAAGGAGAAAAAAAAAAAAATCTACCAAGAGGCACGAGCCACATCTCTGAGCTGACCCAAAAGCACAAGCTGAAATATCTGTAATTAATTTGCTATCCAATGTATTGTCCAACACAGGAGCAAAAGACAACATGGTAATTGCCAAGGTCCTTTCAACTCCAATTTGTCCCGTTCCTGTGGCTCAAAAACATCCCTGAAGTCAGAGACTTTTTTATTTTTTTATTGTCACTACAGTTATTTCAATTCAAACGTTGCCCCCAGAAAGACTATAAAATAAAAAGAAAATTTGCTTTTATCTGCATCTGATTTTTCCTTTTTTTATATAAGCTGCAATGCAGCTCATAATTAGGCACTGCTACCTAAGGGAAAATTAATGAAATAAGAACAGGCCTGCAGATGAAGATTTTCAAGTGTGTGTCAGTGACACAAAGCTTTTTCGCCATGTTAGCATATTTAATTGAGAGAAGAGTGGCAGAAACTGACTGGAAACACAGATGACCTCTTGTTCTGTGTCAGTGCACCGGTATTTTGTAATCAGACATTGATATACTGAATATGTCACTGTGCTTTTTTTTCTCCCCCTTCCCAAATACAAACCAGAGAGGAGAAATTGCCTATAGACTGGGGGGTTGTTGCCATAATTTCTTCTAAAGGAAAATGAAGGTGCTACCCTTTGTCCTTTCAAAATGTATAATTTTCATTGAAAACATAAACTCTTCTGTCCAGGTACACAGAAGTTTAAAAAAATGCAGGTAAATGCCAAAGTCAATGTGACCATTTCAGAATAGGAAAGGCTGTATTTGTATTTATAAAGAATATAATGTATCTGCCATATAAAACACAGAGTTATTTCCTCCAAATTGAAAAAAAAAATAAAATTAAATCACAAAAAGACATTTCTTTTCCCTAGCATTTTAACATTCAAATATACGCTAAAACCCTTTTAATAGAGTTTAAAATTATGCTAATTTAATGAAGTCTTCAGTCAGCACTACAGTCATCCTTTGAATTCACCAATTCTATGACAAAGCACTTCTCAGACTGCTTTGGACAAAAAGACACATTACAGTACTGTTGCTCCAGTAAATGTGACAAAATACATGATTTTTTTCTGAAAACAGTCACTACTACTGATCTGCAATTGCAAAGCTGCCTTTAGGGCTGCCGCTCCACCAAAAAGAAAATGGCTCAACACTCAACTGCTTTAGTAAGGATAAAATACTCCTATGCAAATGCATAGCAGCCTGAATTCGACTGAGAAGGGATCAAGTCTCAGACAAGGTTTGTGATTTCCTATTGATTTATGCCGCTTTGATTGCTGCTGTGACACCAGATGCCTTTCTCATTTGGAACTATAATTAGAAAGAGTTATTTACAAAAATAGTTATAATTTCCTCAATTAGCTTTGGTTTTTTCTAGTGCTGTCGCCCTACTTTGTTTCCTCAGTTTGCTACTGAAATAGAAAGCTGAGTCGAGGGAGACAAGAATGCTTCCACTCCCATTTCTCACTGTCCCAAAACGTGACATTTTCTCCATGTTCAGTCCTTTAACATACTGTTCCCCAACCAAGTCATGTTAACTGCACACTGAAAACAACCCACCTTTCAAAAGAGAGCTGAAAAAAGAAAGATCCCTCAGAAGAAAATAAAGCAACCCCCAAAGGACCATATCCATCCGCCAAAGTTCGACACGTCTGCTCTTCCCTCAGAAAATTCATTGCTGCGTGTTCACCGCTCAGACCCCCCTGCAGCCAATCCTAGATGGGCCTGGAAAACCCTTCCCACATCCTTATTATTCTAAATCAGAACACTAAACACGGGCAACTCCGTATCTCAAGGAGAGGACTTGCCACCAGGGTCAGCAGACAAATGAAATCAAGGCTGGGAGAATGAATCCACTCACCAGGACACAACTTCGATGTGAACCTCTTCATTTCTTTTACACCTTGCCATATAATTTGACTTCTGTCTAAACAGTCAATTATTCTAGTTTATAGTATAATAAAACCTGCCTTCCCCCCCAGTTTCAAAGCCTTCTAAAATTCACAGAAGTCACTGCAGACCCACCTTTGAGCTTTGTCTGGCAGCAGGACCCTAAAACCTACATCTGAAAACTACCACAGCTTGCTTAAAAAAACAAGAAACAAACAACAAAAATTGGACATTAATGGGAAGCTCTAAACTTCTCTTTAATAGGTTTTTCAGGACAATAATGTTAATATAGTTTCTGCATTGTGCAACCTCGCCTGTCCCTCATGTCACTGTCTCCAGAAATGAGGGCCTGATTTTCATGAATGAATCTTTATGATGGAAAACCAAAAGGAGAGTAAAAAAGTGAAGGAAAAAAATCTTTTAAGCTTGATTACTCAGTTCTGAATGCATAAAATTTATCTGTGTGTGAATAATTTCTATCCTGTCTTAGAACAAAGGACAAAAAAAAATAGGTAGCAGGCTCTTTATCCTCATTTTTTAGTTATACTTAAATGCAAATTATCTAGACCTATCTTCATATTCCATAATGTAAAATAAGCCTCTGTGGAAAAGTCTATCACACTTTCCTCTGCCAAACATGTTTGGAAAAAGCTTCACCTGAAGACTGAGGTACAGGGCAAGGTTCTCTATTTGGGGCATGACACCTTCTTAAAAAGTCCACAGCTGCAGAGGTTCCTGGAAAGGCTGGATTCAGTTTCTGATCTTCCCCACTTTTCTTGGGAAGAAACTGGAAAAGGATTGGCTTTCTATGTGAGCTCCTAACGGAGCTCCTGGGTGAGACTGGGGGCAAGTGGAGTGGAGCAGCAGGGAAGCAGAGCAAAACAAAGAGTATTTGGAGCTAGAAAATCAAAAGCACTATCGATCGACGTGAGAGGGTCTAAGTGCATCCAGGACTGGCCAAGAGTGAAAGGAGCACAGGCCATGGAAAGGGATTTAGCAATCCTATATTCTGGGGAAGCTGCAGAATGTGAAATATAAATTGCCAGATTATAAGGAAACAGAGATGAAAGTTTGATTACAACAACTCGGAAGGCAGGAAAATTGAAGAAGTCACTGACTGAGAAAAAGACCGTGAAGGAGAAATGAGCACACAGCAGGAGAGTGGAAGTAGAGACAAATAGAAGATGGTTCAAGATAGAAAGAGAGCACAAAATCAAGGGTTGGATAAAAAATTTAGAAGTATGCTTGTTAATCTGCTGAGATAAAACATTTTCTTGTATAAACCACCGTGCTACAATGGTAGCTCCTAAGACCCAACTCACGGCTCCAAAACACTGCTAGGAGTTGAGAAGATGTGACCTGGGTGACACACAAGCCTCGCTCAGAGTGATGCCTTGGGGTCCCTCTGTTCTGTGCTGCAGGCTCTCTGCTGCCTGCTGGGACACTCTGACCCTTCCCGGAGCTGTCGCTGAGTTCTGTCCCAGGGCAGGGGCACAGAACAATCCCTGCCCAGCACAGAGCCAAGGACAGCGTCCCCCAAAGAGCAGAACCAGCGGCCAAGGGCAGGGGCCAGGCAGGGCTGGGGCTGCAGCACCTGCAGCTGCCACTGCACACCTGAGCCCAGGCTGGAGACCAACCCAAACTGATCAAGGGCTGAAACTGCTGCCCAGGATCCAGCTGGGATCCACCCTGGGTGCAGCCCTGGCCAGGCTCTGGCACTGCCCAAGGTGGAGCCTTGGGAGGCCTTCCACAAATCCCTGTTTAATTCCTTTTGTTCTGAAATAGCCAGCCAAATGGTATTGAGATGTAATGGACATCAAATTAACACCAAAAAGTAAAAGGACGTCATCTTACAAGATAAAGACAAAACCATGCAATTCTCAAAAAAACCTAGCTGTGAGATGGATGTAAATCTTTGCAAAAGGCAGGAATGCTCCACACTGAAACAGAACTGATCACTTCAACCCCAGCTGGGCAACTGCTGTGAATCAGAGACACATTCGCACAGGTCGTCCGCCCTCAGCAGACGGTGGGAAAATGTCCATAAAAGCTTCCAGCTTTTCCTGTGCACAGAGCAACCCAATGTCCAATATCTGAGGAATGCAAAGCTTGTGTGGCAAAGTTGGGCTGGGGAAAATAAAAGAGACGCCGGATGGTTTAACATCAAACCCGACCATTTCCCTTAATTTCAGGGTTTGGTTTCTTCTTTTTTGAGAATTCTAGTGTCACAGAAGACTTTTTTGAGAAACACAAACACACAGTGGCTTTGCCTCACTCTTATATAATGTTTTCATCATCTAAAAATCTCTTGGGAACTTTCATTAAAAGCATTTTTTAAAATTCTTTACAAATCCATAAAGTACAGTTCTACAAGGACATTTATTCTCTTAGGTGAAAAGGTTTGGCTGACTCCTGCTTATTTCCCAGCTAACCCTCACTGCAAATGCTGCTCAAGCACTGTATCTTATACAATTGAAAAACTACACAGTTGAAAACACACATTTGTGCACTTGCATTAGCGGGAGACTGGGAAGGCTGGGACTCACCACACAGAGAACGGGACTCTCCACGTGGAACGGGAAAGGGAAAGGTGAGATTTACAAAGCAGCACCCTCTGCGGAGAGGCTGAAAAACACCACACAAAACCCAGTGGTATTTGAAAGCAGGATAAGGACCATTTCAAACTGTTAAAACAATTTCTCCCCAGTGGGCAGAGGACCCTGCCAGCCTCCTGGCACCAGAGGCACTCAGAGACAACCTCTGTGCAGCCATCTCTCTTCGCTTGCCAAAAACCCGTGTGGGGCAAGGCGGAGCCATCAGAGGCGAGCTCTGCGTGCCACCCTGCCCGCGCACAGCCCGGCCCTCAGCACAGGCCCTGCCACAGCCATCTGTGCCAGCACACGGGCAGAGCAGCGCTACGGGACGCTCCTGCACGGATCCATCAGCAATTTCAGCCAGGATTTGGGCTCGGATTCCCTCAGCAGCAATAGAATTGGGTGACTTGGATTCGAGGCAATCCCTACCTGCTTCCTGGCTGGTTGCATTGGTACTTCCTAGACGTAGCCGGGTGAACAAGGAAGCCAGGTTCACAGATGGGAAGGAATGAAAGGGAAGATCTTGGATCCGTTTCTGCTAAACTGACAGGCACATTTCTATCTGCTAGGTATTATATACATCACACACACACCAAATGAGGTGATCGGCTCCCTGAGACACCTAACGAAGCCACCCAGAGAAATTAGACGTGTCATCTTTGAATGCCCCAGAAGGGGAAATAAAGAGAGGTAAATTCATAAGCTTATTCATAACCACCAATCTTATTCATAACCACCTATTTCATTGCATTACAGACACAAAAGCTCAGATTTTTACAGCCTTAGTACTTCTCATAGGCAATAAGTCAGCTTCAGCAGTTAGGTAAAGCAGAGGTAATTCATAAAGCCGCAAGTTCCCCTAACACACGAGTACATTGCGGCTGTTTTATATTCAGGGGTTTGTGTAATGCTATCAATTCTTTCTCGTTGTTTCTTCTCCTTGGTCCCTGAGAAGAATAAAGTAACTCTGAAGTAAAACAGAAAGAAATCATTCCTTAACTACTTTGAGAAATATGTTGGCGTGACAGCAAAAGCCAAGTAAGACTGAGGGATACAGGGTCTCGAGATATAAAAATTGCCAGAGTTAGTGAAAAAACACGGAGATTTTCCTCAGAAGCATCTGAGGAAAGAAGACTCCGTGAAACTCCATGGTATCAGAAAAAACAATCTGCTAGAGTAAGTATCAGAAATTTTCCTAAATGAAAACAAAAAACATCTGATACGCAAATGACAAACATTTGCAGGGAAATGAAAATTCGCATGCATGAACAGGAATGTGACCCAGGGCAGTACCCCCAATTCCCTTAGAAATTACAGAACATTTGAGAGAAATGAGAAAGTCTGATGAATGACAAAGCATATGAATGAAAGAGCCTGGAAACCAAGAGGACAGATCATGAAGTTCACAGCATTAAGCTTTTTTTAAAAAATCTCATCTTCCTGCAAAACTCACATGCACAATCAAGTATTCAGCAGATTGTTGATAGTACTCATTTTGTTACACAATTGCAACCATGCAATTTTCTTCCAGAAATGGCTTGCACAAGCAGCAACTACGTTCTCAAATGCAGAATCAGCAACTGTGAGCAATAACATCATTTTGTTTTTAAGAAGTACAACATGAAATTCACATTATTTCTGTGTTTTCTACAACTCGAGCTTCTGGCAGCCTTTGAACCTCATCCTCCCAAGTTTCTCCAAAGCAAAAAAGAGAAGATATTGGGCAATGCACCTCGGGAGACAAAAGCAGCTGGTTTTCATCATGGTCTTGAGAATGGTTGTATTAAGAGATTAGTCAGGCCTAAGCAACAAATCTTCTCTATTTTACTCAGTTTGGAAGCAGACACACCTCACAAGAGCAGCAGAAATCAATATTAGTCCGAACAGCAATGAGCCTTCACATTCAGCAGCTCAGCTGCAACTGGGGTCAAAAAGAGCAGAGCAGGAGCATTTGAATAGCACAGTGATCCACGAACTCAATCCGAGGCACTAAATAACATCTGTGCCCCAGTGAGCCATAATACTTTATAAAACAATAACAAGTGACTACACTTCTGATTGCTAGGAGAGCGTTAGATCGTGCCACAGGCACAACTGTGGCCAATGTCATCTTTTCTCCTAGGGAAAGGACTCCCGTGATCAATCAATCCTTCCTGCACTCACTTTCAGCTTGCTGACTTCAGGGGCAGGGATTAAAGGTGTTGCATGTTTGTGCTGTACTTCAGTGACATGGTTGGCAACAACTCGGGTTGGGGTGGATTGCAGAGACCTGGTTAACGCTTTGCCAACATTACAAAGCACAGAGACCTCTGTCCCAGCCAGCAGCCAGGTGGGGGAAAAAATTAAAACTTTAAAACCACAAACAAACAAAAAGAAGGGAAGGTGTAAAGGTGGCATTTGAAGACACAAAGAGAAAGATGCACTCTGACATCTGGGTAGAACACATTTACATCAATACACACCTGCACGGACACCCCAGAGAAAAAAAAAATGGGGCTTTTACACCACAAAGAATGAGAGAATTGTTTTCACTCTTGCAGAAATGCATGGACACGGTACTGAGTTTACACTGAAAATAAATGTTTGGTATACTACTCCTGCTCAGTGCCCATTAAAGAGATGGAAAGCAGTCAGTAAAAAAAAAAAAAAAAAAAAAAAAAAAAAAAAAAAAAAAAACAGGGGATCCTNAAAAGAAAAAAAATCAGGTGATCCTCTTGTGCTATATAAAGCACAAAATACCCTCTTGTTTCCTCTTTTTTTGGTGACACAATGAAACTGGAAAAAAATACTGTTCTTCATGCTTGAGGCATCCTTCCCTCAAGTGAATAGCAGAACAGGTTCAAACAATTTAGCCAAGATCATTACTAGCAGATTTTGTCATCTAATTTACAAGATACAGATTTTACAAGATTTTGACTAAGTTTTCATATACAGCATCATAAGAATGAATCTGTTTCAAGTCTGGCTATCTAAAGCTCAATCCAAGCTTAGTGACTATGGAAGCAAAAAGGAAAAACCCCAAATCATCTCTACCATTTCTTCTCCTTCCTTCCCCTCAGAAAACAAGCATTTTATATTAATCATCACACCTTGATTTTCGTACTCTCTTGCACGCCACAAAATGTCGACTGCCCAGCTTGAAATGTTTATTATAGACGAAGCTGACTGTGTATATACATGCCCTGAAACATTTGAAAAGAGAAAGCAACAAAAACACACAAAAACAACATTTCCCTGACATGTTTAAGAGTCCAGAATACATCAAATGAGAATCAACTCCAGGTGCTACTATGCGGGAGGGTGTAAGAGAGAAAAGAGTAATTCAGATAAAAATTGCTGAGGAAGTTTAGGTATCACAGTTTTCCAGAATGGTTTTTTTAAAAAAATAATGGTTCAGCTTGTAAGATGCTTGACTTTTCTTCAGTTTCTGGTAGTACTAGAGCAAGAATTTCCTGCGTAAAGATGCAAAAGCAGTGATGAAAAGTGATCACTCTTCACCCAATTAATCAACTCCAAAACAAACTTGCACCGTCTCTCATTATGAAGTCTAAGAAATGTTTCACATTTCTCTCAGAGGGAATTATTCTCGTTTACTTTCAAAGACGCTGTCACATTTGTACAGAACGCTGATAAGCAACTCTTGTCATTGACAATTAGACATGCAACTCGAGCTACACGTGGCAGAAATGGCTACTCCTCTTCAAACGACCCAAACCCCTTGTAGCAATCGTAATTAACAAGAAAACAGCAATTACAGATTTATGTGCTACCTTAAGCACGAATACTGACATCATATAAACAATTCTGTGCAAGTTGCTGTTCTAATTAGCCCTTGTGCACTTTGTGTGAATACGAACATTCCAGTGACTTACTGTTTAAACACTACATTTAGAAATTTATATTGCAGAAGTGATAAAAATCAAACAATTAGCTGAGACTCATAGCCAGCCCATAATTTCTGGCTATTATCTCTACCGAGGTAACTTTTTTAATACACACATGCATATATATGAATAATTAATTCTGAGATAAACATTCCATAAGGTGTCATTTGTGTCTTGCAGATTTACTTTTCCTCTAAGAGTTTGATTTCACTCTACTCCTCTTGTTTCACGTAACTATTTCATGCAAAACTTCCCAACTATTTAAGCACTCGTACTCCAAACGCAACATCTATTGCACAACGCATTCCGAATTCTTTTCCCCTGAATCCACCTCTCTCAGAAACTGGCTTTCCCCTCGTGTGTTTTTCAACTCTAGCAAGGCGCTAATTCCATTCTTTTCCAAGCACTCATTCCTGCCTGGTGCTCGACGTTAGGCCGCGCCATGGCTGCTTTCGTGAGGCAGGAGAGTTACAACCTGAACCCGCACGTCCCGGCTTGTTTGCTCCATGCCATTCCCTGTCTCGCTTTGGAATCAAGGATCCTAAATTCCAATATACTTTCGAAGCAGCCTGTTGCTTTTAACGATCATATAACCGTTTTTGAAGCTAAGCTGGACGGCGCCTTCAGGGCATCGTTATTAAGGGAGAAGAAATCCACCGATGCGGACACCGGCACACGCTGCCTCTCAGCCTCTCTTTTTATAGACCCTTAGAAACCTGCCACGTTTTGTCACAATCCTGAGATGTGGCACTTCAGGGCTTTGCCAGCACCTACCCTATGTGGGATTCTACTGTCAAATCTTATTAATACCTTGCTGAGTCTTCAAGGCTTTTGACAAAATTAATTTCCACCCCCAGAGAAACACCCACTACCTTCAACCTTCCTTGCACCTGTCTGTAAAAAACTCCTCAGAAACTTCGAGTCAAAGCAACACATTCCTTCACAGAGAGCAGCAAGCCACCGGCACCTGTAATAAGGTTGGCATTAGCTCCACAAGGCAGTTTGGGCGGGGAAATGCAGAGAGCAGCACTGCACCCACCAGCTCCTGGGCACGGAATGGATTCCCTGGGAGCTCCCAGCACCATGAAGGTGTTTCACTGCATCTGCAGAACATCCCTGCCTCTACCAGTGCTGGGGGGAGCTGCCTCTCCTTTCTCTGGGTATTGCAACTTCTTCGCTGCTATGAGTCACCCTTTGTCACCCCCTCTGTTTCAGTTCCATAGGATTTGCTGGAACTTCTCTTTGGCACCAAGCAGCACCAGCTGCTTTTATGCACAAACAGTGACTACTTTTCCATTAATGTCAAAACCAAGCGTTTTCATAACAAATACGATCCAGTCACTAATACTTTTTCTTCACTCCCCCTTTTCTTTTTCTTGAAAGGGATAACAACACTCGCTAGCATTCCTTACACAAAGTTTAAGCATCAGATATCTGGGATGTTCCTCCTGCCTCCTCAAGTGGATTCTATCTGAAAAAAGCTCAGCTAAGGGAACCCTGCCTGGTAAGCGGGACCATTGAGGCATAAGAATGTGCAAAAGAAAGGTTTTGCCAAAAAATACACCATACTTGGACATTTTTTTTTAAGTGCCACAATCACCACTGGAGCAGCTCCCGATTACAGCTTCAGCCTGTGCCCACCCAGAAAAATCCTTTGCTAACTTTCAGAGCATAACATGAGACAGATAAGAAGAGAACTTGGTTTCGTTGCATCTAAGAAACGAAATACACCAATGAAGTGGAGTTCTTCCCGTGAAAATCACCACAACTAAATGAAATGCCAAGTAATGCACCAAAATGCAAACTCTGAGGTTAACAAATTCCTATTTCTCATCCTCTACCAAATCCCATGGAAACTGGTGGCAAAGTGCTTCCAACAACAAGGCTCAAGATCTGACATTTCTGTGCCCCAGTTGTGTCCTTTGCTTCCTTACACTGTGTTTGGCAGCTGTTGCAAACAAGCAAAAGTAGGTTAGGGAAAAGGAGCAGGGGAGGGAAAAAATAAGAGCATTCAAATGTGTTTTTGTTAGAACAAATGCCTAATTGTGGATTAATTATTCCAGACCGCACAAGCTTTCCTTATCAGATTTTATTGCGAGACCAAAAGCATGGGCATGAGAAGGTATGGGATGGGTTTTACAATGTCTGGCCTGTCAATGCCCACACACCACTGGCAGAAAAAAATCAGTAACTGGAGCAAGGGGAAGCAGAGACAAGGACCTGCCCATCTTCATCATCCTGATTTCTCACCACCACCTTCCCCACTCCAAACCCCTGAACAAGCAAAAGAAAAAAGGTAATTTGGCAGAAGAAAAGTACTCCCTGAAGCTTCTCATCCCTTTGGATTCTTTTCCAGTTCCAGGATTTGGAGGTTTTCAGTTCTTTAAACTTAATGCAACATACAGTGAGCATATGGTAGGAGAGGGAAACAAAAACCCCACCAAAAACCTCCTGCAATATTGCAGGAAAATTTCAGCTACAGGGAGAATTTATTCATCTTACTGGAGTTTGCAAGCCCCCCACATTTATTTAACAGAGGCAACTGAAAACTTTAGAGACTATTAATTTTTCTGCCTTGTAACTGACAGCTTCAATTTAATCCTGACCATTGTAGTTGGGATTTACAGGTGGATTTCAGCTCTTAATAAACTGGAAATAGCAATTAAGTCAGGGCTGTCAATTACCATCATACATACATTTGGGTAAGCCACTATATGCAGGGCAAGCAAATTCAATTGGTGCCAGCTGAAGGTGAAGGATGGAAGCAAATCTGGAGAAGAAACAAAAGGCCCTATTTTCTCTATGTTGTAACCTCTCCAGAAAAAAACAAATTCCATTTTAACTGCATCAAAAAGTGGTTTAGCTTGTCATATAGAAAAAAAAGGTAAGCATTAATTAAACTGGTGTAAGTGCTTCCCTGCTCTGCTCATTTAGTCCCTCAAGTTTTGGGTTATAAAAGCAAAGATACAAGTTTTTTTGTTGCCTTTCAGGAAGTCATTGCAACCCGATTTTTCATTCTCTAAACACATTAGAGACTCGCATTACTGCTCTACTGCTTTTATCCCTTTTAAAAATTTACATGCAAAAAAAACTGCCTTGAATTATTTCATTTGCATGGTAGCACTAAGCATGAAGCATTCTAATGGGAAGAATTTTTACACAGCCTTTCACAGCACCAATATACATGAGCTAAGTTAAGTCAATGGCAAAAAGATGTGTTAAGAGCACCCACCAGAAATTATTACTACAGAGAGGTTCTGAGTGAAACTACTGTCCCTTGCAAAACAGTGACAAAACAGCAACTTTTATTTAAGAGGGAAGATAAGTTAAAATATCAGAACATATTTCTGACCAGGAAAAAAAAAAAGGGATATGCCTGATAACAGATATGTCATAAATTCAAGTTACTGGAAGCGAAATGAAAAAAAAATCATTTAATTTTAACAACCTCTATGTGGTGTTTACAGCCCAAAACTTCTAAAACTCAGTGCGTGACATTACACTGCAGAAATAAAATCCACCGAAATGCAAATCTTGCCAAAGCGAAGTCAGTAACTTCCTGAAAGGTGTAGAGCACAGTTCTCAAGAGCAAATAAAAACCCCACCAGACAGCCCAGGTAGGCTCCTGCCAGCGCTGAGCATCCTCAGCTTCAAGGAACTTCAACAACAGCAGCTCCTGGAACGCACAGGCGACAAATTACAGGGAAGGCTTGCCCAGAAGCTAAATTAAAGGCACTGTGACTACTCCCCTTCCTTGTGCAAAAGCTTGGCTCAGGAGTGTCTGCTGAACCTGACCCCAGGCCAGGCTGGCTGGGGCTCTGAGCACCTGCTCCAGGGGAAGGTGTCCTTGTCCGTGGCAGGGGATGGGAACAAGATGGTCTTCAGGGTCCCTCACAACCCCACCCATTCCATGACTCCGTGATTTATCACTCCTGGATCAAAACAAACTCCCACAGTGTCCCCAGGGCGAAAACACCAGCACGGAAGCATCAATCATCCCCTTTCTTCACTACCTGTTTATCTGACAAAGAAAAAAACAAAACCAAACCAACAAAAAAGTCAATTTCTGGTGGGGAAAAAAAAAAACAAAAACAAAAACAAGTATCAACCTAAGTCTAGTTATGTATCTTTTGAAGTGTTACGTAATGATTGGAACTATAATGTGTTTCCAAGTAAGGCTGCATGTCACAAATTCCACATTAATTCAAACACAGATCCTTAGGAAAAGAAAAAAAAAAAAAAAGTGCCACCTTGTTAGCACACATTGTTCAGCCAGAGTTCAAAGTGAGAGAATGGAATTCAGTTTCTGCTGTCACAGAGGTGTAGTTTATAATTCCACAGTTAATAGCCGAAAGTATTTTCACCTAGCAATAAACCCAACATTTACTACAGCCATAAGATTGAGATTACACCATTTACTACCGTCGTAGAATCGAAATTACAAGCGGCCTTCGATGGCCGCGGGAAGGAGGAGCGTTGCAACACTCGAGATGAGAAGGTCAAAATCTGCTTCCAGCCCTGCCACACCCCTTCCCCAGGCTCGGAGAGCATCAGGTGAGCAGTGCACAGCAGACAGCAAAGGAGAAGGGCACAATTAGAGCAGGTGCCTGCAGCCAGGTAGGGGAAGCCCTCGTGAGGCTGCCATTCCAGCCAAGCCTTCCAGCCAAGAGCGCGGGGCTGCAAACGCGGCCGCTCTCCTGACAGCGCCCGGCTCGCCACGCTGACCTGCAGCTCCACACAGCCACCGAAACCAAGCAGATGGCAGGACTGCAAATGAACATCTGGAATTCGGTCCCAGGAAAGCATCGGAGGCGCTTTCTGCAATGTTAGGGCAACAGCAGCGTTAGTTCTGAGGATGTGAAATGCCAGGTACCTGTTTGAAGAGTCCCTGTCATTTATATTCTGCTGACTCTTCAGGAAAGGGGAGGGGGGAGGGAAAGAGCAAACTAATTATGCTGTTGGTAAAAGCAAGTCTTCTTCAGCTATTTAAAAAAGACAATATAATGGCCAACTTGCCCTATAGATCAATGACTTTACCTCAATCGAGAAACAACACAGCGAGCTGAGAAATTTAAACCAAAAACATTTCACACAAAACATGAGAAAGGAAGCCATTTTTGCTTTGTTTTACAATTCAGGCTGGTATTATAATTGGTCAGCATTGGACAGGAACCCACTGATGGTCAAGTTATGATTCCAAATCCACTAAGGTGGTGGCTCTTCCTCCTGCACAATAGATTCTATGATACTTGAAGTAGAATTAGCTGCTCCATTAATTCTTTTATCTCAAAGGAAATAAAGATGTTATTTTACAGCATATTACAGCATATTCGGGGGGTTTTTTGTCTGCTTGTTTGGGGTTTTTTTTACTTCCTGCTTCAAGAAAGGTACAGAAAATACAACAAAATCATTAGGCCTAAGCCAAGCTACAAAATAAAAAAGACTTATGTCAGTTTATGTGGCTGAGGCCAACTCTGACCCTTCTGTACCAGCTTATGGAAGTCCAGGCTGCTACCTGGCTGACCTGGGAACACCACCTGGCTGCTCAGACAACGTGCTGGGAACATGCATTCCAACATTCCCAGGAACATGCTGGGAAGCACATAGCTAAGTTCTGCTAAGTCTTTTTGGAACAAGAAGCCACTTAGCTTGACACAAACAGGTAGAAACATCCACTAAAATCCAGGCCAACCATCCATCCCCTAAAGTGCAGTCCGGAATTCCAGTTCTGCTGGAAGCAGCAGTCTGAAACAGGCAGTTGCTGCAAGCAGAGATGTGAAAGGTGCTACTTTGAATGTGTTATGACCGTGACAAACGTCTACATGAGACATTTTTCTGGGGTTGAACACTGCCCCTCTCTGTCTGTAGGGAAAGGGGAGGTACCAGTGCCTCCAAGAATCGGCCCCAGCTGTGGGGCACCTCTTTAAGGAAAGGCTGGACTGCCTTCAGAGAGGTGCTCTTGCTCCACTGCCCATGGAAGAAAGCAGAGGGACAAACTGAACAGCGGAAAGAGAGGCAAATTCATCCACAGCTGGGAAAGAAATACACAAGGTATGCATTATTACAAAAACATTGTGCCTTTGAATCAAATACCAGAGAATATGAAATTGAGAAAGGTTTCTTTCCCACACACAGACAAATGGAACTCAGCTACTCTGTGTTTAAAGATAGGTTTTTCCTCAGAAGTCAGAGTCCATCCCTGCCCAGGGACGGGAACTAAATGATCTTTAGGGTCCCTTTCAACCCAAATCACTCTGTGATTCCCCAGGGCAGGCTCGTAAGCGTGGGCAAAGTGGACAAGAAGCTACAGGCTCTCACGCTGCTCCAATCCAAATACTAACAATCCAAATGCACTAACAATCCAAATACTCCCCGATGACTCGCTGAACTGCAACATTGCACAATTACATGGGTATATTAAATCCCAGAACTACAAGCCCAGAGCATCTTGTAGAAGGAAAAAAAAAAAATCAATTTGGTTGTTACTTGGTTAGTTATGGCATGGTATAATTAGCCCAGCTCATTAAACCTACGACAATGAATACAGAGCATCTTCTATAAACTTTATTGACAATGCTACATATGTAATTTGCATCTTGCTGCAATGAGCAATAACTGCATCCATTTTCTTTTTGAAAGAAAAAGCTTCATATTGCTTAATGCTGAAAGGAATTAAGATTTCTACAGAAACTTCAGCTTCTAGTCATTATTCCCTGAAACAGAAGTCACGCTGAAAATGGGCTTTTGCATCTTTTCCTGGAATAAACCTGTCCTGAAGACTCAAGTAAACAGCATCACCTGGCTTCTCCTGAGAACCTTCACACCACCATTCACACTTGATCTGCCCCTCAGTTCTGCCCGGTTCCCCCTTAGGCATTTGACCACACACCCACCACCACCCCAGCACTGTCTCTGCAGGCTTTTCCCCCTCACTCATCCACTTCCATCTCCTCAAAACCAGCTACTCCTTACAAAGACAAAAAACAGTACAAAAAAAAATAATCCTCTCTGTTGTCATCACGCTACTCCCCTACTACTTAAAAATTCTTCTACAGAGGTTCCTCCTCTCTGCTATTTAAAACATACTTTTGAGAAAGGAAGGAGCTGCCTACTACTGCAGCTCTGTGAGGAGCAGATTTCTAAGCACCTCCCCCTTACCTACATTTTTCATTTTTAAAAATACTCCTCCTCTGACACTGGGAAAAAAAAATGAAAAAAGCATAAAGAGAGTAGTAAGTAACTGTCTTGAGTCCCACGCCACTTATGTGCAAGAGAGAAGGCCGGGGTTTACAATTACTACCAAGATAATTTGGATGGAAGAAGCCTCCCTTTGCTATGGATGATTTACTGCATGATGGCCATAAATATTTTTCTTTCCAGAAACTGCAGCAAAGAAAGTCCTGGTTATTGAGGGAGAACATCAGTCTCAGATTTCCAGGGTGGGGAGTTCAACCAGTGACATAAAGTGTTCCCCAAAGGAACGTGAAGTAACTAATATGACTTCTGAAAAACAAATAAAACAAGCAGCCTTCAGAAAAGTGGCTAGAGTTGCAAATGGGAATTGTTAGTTTATTACAAATAAATTGCATCTTAGACATTAACAGTTTGTGCGTCCTATCAGGCATAAAATTTCAATCCTGCTTTATCTGTCTCCCAGTTATATGAATTGTTTACAATATTCACTGATTACAGTTATATTAGAAAATAATAAACAAGGAGTAGGAAAAACAAGTCCATTATTTAAATCTAATGTTTAATTTTGCTTTGCATTGATACTCAGCAATATCAATCGGGTACAAATAGGTTTTGTGCATGCTATTTAAACAGCAAGAACAAAGAAACTTGATCGACGACGGGAAACGCATAAAAGAACAGAAGAATGGACTGCATTAAAACTCATAAAGCATTTTTAAAAGCTTCATTAGATTTAGAAACGTACCAAAACCCGCCATCTTCTGGAAAAATCTCCAAGATGACACAAGTGAAATTAGGAGGCATGAGATTTCCTGTAACGGGGGAGAAGGCTGGAACCTGAACCGTCCCTTCACAGTTCAAAAGGCAGCCCTGGTGGAAGCACACAGCTGTGTCCAAGTGAAAGAGATAGGCAGCTCAACGTCTTGTATCAGTAACATATGGCTTAAGGCAGGTACAAAGAGATTTACTTCCCATGTGATCCATTAAAACCTCCAGATACGTTTAAAGCTCACGCTGCGGAATTACAGTAATGGAACTGGCCTGGGACCTCAGAGCTCCCACCACAAGTGGCTTTTGTTAAGAGAGCTGCCAAGGCTTCAATTTCCATCTAATATCGGTTTTCTACAAAAATATAGATAGCCTATCTAAAACATATGGACAAACATGTGTTCTAACAAAAAGCTTCTGGGGATTTTGGGGTTTTTTTAACCCTTTAAACATATCTCCAAGTGATTCGCTTGTCCCAGCACTGGGACAGGACTTCAGGAAACATTTCCTACTACTCTGTGGGCTTGGGCACCACCATTCAGAAGTCCTTATATGGATTCTCTTAAAACACAGAACATTTGGAAATAAAATCACTTTGGCTCACAAACTAAGGAAACAGCAACTGGATCATCTAAGACTGATAATGCTGGGGTTTTTGTAACACTGATTTTTTAAAGTATTTGCATATGGATGGAAAACACAGATAACTTGTCCTATAAATCTTACAGTGTAATATAAAAGCAAAAGCTTACTAAGATACTGAAAAACAGTCTTTATCTCAACCTTTCTTCTGACCAGAGCCAACACAAGGATTGAAAATGGAACCCTGGAGTGACATTAGCTGAATTTAGGCCAAGCTGACCCATCCAAAAGAGCATATGTGTGTATACACATATAAACGTAAAAATACATTAAAACCTCTCCAAATCTCAGGACTGCCTTGTGCTGACATGTAAGGTAACATCTAAGGGAATATTCTTTCACTCCCGTGCAAGCTTGCCCTAAATGCTCTCCCCAGATGTTACCTTCCTCATGAGTCTCTGAAGAGACTTTCATTAAAACCTAACATCTGGAAAGAATTAAATTGGAGGAGAGTCGTTAAGATGCTACATTAATTAAACTATCAGTCGATTGCAAACCCATCCCACAAATGCCTTCAGCACTGCCCTGTTTCAAGACTCATTTAGGAGCCCGGTGGCTCACGAGAAGCTGCCAAGTCCCCTGAAAAGGGACACTGCTGCTGTTTATGATGCACAGAACTTCTCCTGCCGTTAAGCTTCACGAAAACCTGGCTTGTGAGCAGCTCAGTTGCTGAACCCAGAGAGAGCTCCATTCTGCAACAGGTCATTTGACAAAACAGTCTTAAGTCTTGCACTAGAAATCCCTTCCTTCGCAGCACTTGCTTGCAAATTTCATTCCATGAAGCAGTTTTGACTCCATTACCGTGCCACGCTTCAAAATTATAAATGTGCCTTGAAAAAAACTTGTATTCAAGGCAGAAAATGCAAATGCTCTCAGGCTTCCTGGCTGCTTTAGAAGCACAAGCTGTGCAAAGCCAGGCCATCCCTCATCTTGGAGCTGGTGCAGGCAGCGTGCTGCATTTGCTTTCACATTCGAGAGTTCAGCTGCTGTGAATGTTTTCCACAGAAGAAAGCTCCCAAGTCTCCTCTATCGTCCAACTGAAATTTCTGCTCCCTCAAATTTATTCCAGTTTCCAAACCGTGATTCCTCCTGGCGGGCACGCTCCTTGGAAAAGAGTGGATGTGCGCTCCGCCTTCGTTACCCCCACACCTTCACCTTCCTCCTCCTCCTCTCAGCCTCTCCAGGCTGTCACCCGGACAACTGCATATTTTGGGAATATCGAGACTCCCAAACGCGCTTGGAATTCAAAAACGCAGGTATTCCTAAAGCATTTTGGTGGCTCGTGTGAAAGAGCCAAAGAAACAAAGAGGCAAACAGAGCCTGCGAGAGGGGAATCTGTCACTGCCAAGGCAGCGGGGGAGCTCACCCCGAGGCTCACGACTGACGCAGCCCACCAGGTGTGTCTCAGCCTGCTGACACACACCTGAAAGGCACAGCTCTGCTGTTATCAGCTAGGCAAACGTTAGTTAACAAAGGCTTTCCAGAAGCCCAGTAGGAAATTTCAAGGAGAATAAAGGAGCGCCTTTAGCTTCAATTTAATCAAGCTAAAATGTTAAGGCACAAAGCAGCTGCAAGAAAAATTAATGTCATTAAAAAAGACGAAGCTCTACCTCTAATCCCATCTCTCTTCATTACACTGCAATCTCAAACCTAAATTCAGTCTTAGAGGAATTTCATCCTTTGTATTGATATTCCAAAGGAATGTTGGCTGTTTAAAAGCTTATTGTTTGTGCAGCAAGGAAAAGAGACCGAGGAAAAAAAATCCAGATATATGAATGAGAAAAAACCCCATCTGCATAGGACTCAAACAAGCTCAATAAAATGCTGCTATATCAAAGTATTTATGTTTGAAACGCCAGCAGATTTTTTTTTTCCAGTGTAAGAGGATAAAATCATAAAATGATTTGGGTTGGAAGGGATCATTCCAATCCCCTGCCATGCGCTGGGACACCTTCTCCTAGACCAGGGTGCTCCAAGCCCCATCCATCCTGTCCTTGAACAGTGCCAGGGATGGGGCATCCCCAGCCTCTCTGGGCAACCTGTGCCAGCCCCTCCTCACCCGCAGGGCTTCCTCCTCATTTGTGATCTGGACTCGCCCTCCGGCAGCTGGGCTCTGTTCCCCTTTGCCATGCCAGCCCCTGTGAGTCGCCTCCCCTGTTATTCCTGCAGGCTGCAATCACACCACCCCAAAGCCTCCTCCCTTCCAGGCTGAGCAATCCCAACTCTCTCGGCCTTTCCTCCCGGGAGAGGAGCTCCATCTCTCTCATCAGCTTGGCTGCTCTCCTCTTTGGCTCATGTCCAGCCTCTCCCCCAGCAGCACCCCCAACTCCTCCTGGGCAGGGCTGCTCCTGGATTGATCCTGGGCGCTGCTCCGACCCAGGAGCCAGTAACAACATCCACGCTGCACATGAATAACCCTTGTTATTTTTTTCTCCCCTTGCCTGGATTTTGATATCTTTATAAAAGTGGAAAAAATAAAAATCAAGGAAAAAAAAAAGCAAGTGTTCCTGTTAACTGTAAGTGATAAGGCTTTTACGGAGGCTCACAAAAGAAAAACAAAGATGCCCATATGGCCAAAAGCACAGAGAACACCAGAAGAACAGACTCGGCGTAACTCAAATCCCACATGTCTGGATTCAGATAATGCACAATGCTTAAAAAGGCTGGGGGTTTTAAAAAAATTTAAAAAAAAAAAGTTACAGGGAATTAAAAGCCATTTCAAAGAGTCTGATATAAAGATAAGATTCAAGAAGTTTTCAATAATTCTTCAATTCAGTAATGAGGCTAATGAATAAAAATGCATGCCGTTTGTTTTCTTGCCTGTTAACTTCATTAGCAATCCAAGGGAAATTATTTATGAATATTTAAATGTCTTATTTCTACATATGGCTTAATTGAATACAAGCTTGAATTTGTTGATAATTTTTCCTTCTCAAGGAAAACAATGTATTCAAAATACCTGGCAATGATATTTCACTGACTAGTTGAGCATTCCGGTTGCGAGTCAAGGAAAAATAATAATTCCCATAGAAGGAACGGGAAATATTTCTGTAACTTTTATCAGTGCCATAACTAACACAACAGTTAGTGTGCTATCTTCCTGTTATCATATACTGTAGATGCATCTTGATCCACTAAATTCCTGCATTACAGTTCTAAGAGAATCATCTTGCCTTGCCACAGAAATTCTGAAAAGTAAATTGTTGTAACATATTGCCTTAAAGATGGCTTTAAATTATTCAGACAGTCCTTGTTGTTTTCTTCCAAAAGCACCGAGAAGGCTAAATTTGAAAAGATATCACTAAGAGAAGCCCAAGCACATATACTCACAAATCTCGTTCTCATTTGGAAATACAAATTCCTAATTAAGTCACATGAAACCTTGAAGGAAGCAGAAAGTCTTCAGTGTTATCGTACCACAAAAAATACCTCTGGTTTCACCAAGCTGCACTGATTAGACAGAACACAGATTTTGGGCAGTTCCTCTCTGGAATAAGTAACCAAACGCAGTCCCCTGCTTTTCCTAAAAAGAGGCAGAAAGACAAGGGAAGCTGAGGTTTAAATTGTGTTTTTCCTTTGTTTTAGTGCAGCAGCCTGCAGTGGAAGGGAAGCAGAAAGCTGCCCCAGCACAAAGAAAACTCTGAAGAACTTCAGAGGATGCTTTTGCAACTTGTCTGTCTCATTAACTTCTTCCCTACATAGGATTTCTGCTTCCAAAGCCCTGGCTACCTGTCGTATTTCCAGAGAACTCCCATTAATTATGACATTCAACAACACCAAGGAATCATTCCAAGGAATTCTGCTGAGCTAAAGCTACCACAACCAAAGGAGAGGTTATTAGGGACTTTATGAAAACCTGCAGCACTACTTTAGATTTTTCTTTTTTTAATGAAGCGATTGAAAAGGAAAAAAAAAAAAAAAGGTGAGCAAGTTAAAACACACAAATGAATTAACACCTGGATAGACACAACCTTCTCCTTTATTCCTGCTCTTCTTTCCCCCCCGTGATGAAAGCTAGATACCTAGAAATGAGCGTGACATCCATCCTGAAGGTTGGCACAGGACTGATCAAAACCACCAAGCAGCCTGACAGGGATACCCAAAGCAGTCTGCAAGGATGGAAAGACAGGAGGCACACCGAGCAAACTTATTTTCCCAAGGGGTAAGTTCAGCTGCAGAGGTAAGAAAGAAATAATGCTCCACAAAAGCATGCCTCTTAAAAAATTAGATATGGCTTGCATTTTCTCAGGTGTCCTTATTACCATAACTGTACATATCCAGCTAAGGGCTCTAATGCATTCAGATGTTTATTCCAGCATTTAAACTGAAGAATTAGTAGCAAAGCCCTTTTCTCCTACTGCAAGTGTGCACATCCCAGTTCTGGGTGCACATCCAGCACCAGGGAGGCGGGAGCAGCTGTCACAGCAAGAGATCCATCCATCAGACACCATCTGAGTGATCTCAGCCAAAACCGAAATATGAGCGACAGCCCTGAGCTGCCTGTGCTGCTGTGCGAAGCCCAAAGTCCATTTCACCCCTGAAATAACACCTGCTAGCAGCTGAACCTAAATGAAGGTTGGACCAGATGATCTTAGATTGAAACAGATGATCGTAAAGGTCTTCTCTGTGATTCTGTGAATCTCATGGCAAAACCAGCACATTCACAAACACATCAGAATGCAGCTGCTGTAACCAGATGGATGTAAAGGTAGGGAAGCCTCAGTCTAAACACTCCTTAGAGCTCAGTCTGCCAATCCAGAGTCCAAATATCAACAATTAACAGAAAGCAAACAACGGGAACCACGTTAAATCCAAGTCCATCACAAACCTGCATCACTTTCTCTGCCACACTCACTTCCAAGCTTCCTAAGTCACACTTTTTCCCTTTGCAAAGCAACAAACATGATTTGAACCTTGACCATATTTACTGAAACTCATGTGGCAAACCTACTTTCATTTCAATTTTTTGAATAGCAAAAAGGGAGAGCTATTGACTCCATCCTTAAGCCCACGTAGGAGTTTGCAGAACACCAGTCTGAAGAACAAAATCCACCCGAATAAAGGAGGGAGGATGAGATCAAACCTAAAACCCACAAAGCTCCTTTTTAAAATTTTATGTAGTCTCTAAAACTGTATTTCAGCTCTTACCATCATTAAAGCAATGCTGGTAGGAATTGTAGCACAGCCTCCATGTCAGGGCATTAGCTGTTAAGGTTATGTGTTTATTAAAGAGTTATTGGTTTAATTCAACCCCTTGTTTGCTATGTGCTCCTTACTGGTGGTTTATGCATTTTAATTATTTTGCAAACTCCCAAGATCTGCACTTTTTAATAAAGTTCTGTCACATTCTCAGTGATCAAAACACAGAAAACAGTTTTGGTTTTGAGCAAAGGCAACATAAAGCACAGATGAAGGTAATGCAGGAGGTTACTGTCCAGCCACCCTACTGGCAATAGCCACAATAAACACTGCTCAGGTGGTTGAACTCATTCCCTGTTTTCTCCCTTCCAAATGTTTTTCCTTCTTAAATGAGTAATAAAGATATTGCCATACTTCTGCCCTTATGCTCAGTTTTTTCCTGAAGCACCCAAGACTAGTTCCTTCAGACTTGTGCTTTCATAATCTATTCTTAAAAATGACAAAAGCTTATATAATGAAAAGATTAAACCAAACATAAAGTTACATAACTATAAAGATGCAGACAGAACAGCTGAAGGGTGCAATATTAATAGTCAAAATCAGAGACCTCAGCTTAGTGTTCCAGCAGTGACTGTTCAGGTTATAAAAATATATTCTAACCTTTAAGAAAAACAAGCACTGATGTAGATTACTTCAAAATGTTATTGAAAGTATGTTCATTCTTGAGCTTTCTGATATGGAATGGTGAAGTAAAATCCATGTACAACAGCCATGGAAGGAAGCCCGTGAATTTGCAAGAACACTGGTTTCCCACAGACAGCCCATATGGAAGAGCAGCTTTGGCAAGCACCAGTTCAGGCAGGAGCAGGTATTTGAGAAACCCAGCCCAAGGCAAACGGTGAGCCCACGTTGCTTCCACTACTTCCCAACACTGTACTGGTGATTTTGGAAAGCAATCATTCATCATTGCAGGTACGAATAATAAAGAAAATTATTGAACCGTAGAGGAAAGCCACGAGCAAAAAATGCGGGCACCAAGTTAGTCACTGTAAGAAGTATGGCTTGTACATTGACATAAACTTTTTAAAAAGCACTTTGTCTCCAGCTTCATCCATCATGCATCCAAAGACCTTTTCCAAAAGAAGTGAAGGTTGCATAGATAGATCCTTCTCAACTCCTAACGCGAGGCAGAATACGGAGGGGCTTGCTGCAGGTTCCCTTTAGTTAAACTGGTTTCATGTTTCAAAACCAAATGCAACACTTACAATAAGCAAAATATAAAGACCTTCAAAATATACAAACACAAAAATTTACAATGTACAAAATACAAAGGTCTTCAAGCACAAAAAGAGGAATCAAGAACTCTTACCAAAATAACTACAAATCAAGTCCTAAATTCCCAGAGATTAACGAGCACAGTGCATTCACAGACACGGAGAGAGGGAAACCAGCTGGCAATTAGCAGGGCACACACAAGCTAGGTTTAATTCACATCTAGGGAGGAAGATCTAAATGTCTTTTAAAAATTTCAAAAACCAAAGAAGCATCCTAGCAGCACTCCTTCCAAGGTTGTGACTGTAAAATGTCGAAGTTATTAGAGTGGCTTCACATATTATCAAAAAAGAAAATTAAAGAGGGTGACTTTTTCAGGCAGTGAAGTATTTTCATCATTAAACTCGCTTGCCTGTAAGCACAGCCACATGGAAGGCACTTCAACACAGCTCGACAGAGACCTTTGGAGCACGTTGTACAGGTCACCCGAGAACGTTTCTCTCCCACAACAGAACAACTTAACTTGGGGAAAATCTTGGCTGTTTGCTGAAGATCCCCAGAGCTGCAGCACGGAGTAACCAAGCGGTAAGTTCTCCCTGCTTTTATCTCTCAAGAGGCTCTGCAGCACAGAGAGGAGAAAGAAAAAGGTGGGGCTGTGATTCCTGACCGTTCCTCAGGGAAACAAGGAAAGGGGATCTGTGTTTAGCCCGGGCCACATTGCAAGCATAGCTCAAGGTAACTTTTGTTCCTGTGGGAGTCCAAAAGGTGGCACAGGCAGATCTCATCCACCGTCAGCAACTTGGACAATCGAGAAAGAGGAAGTTTCTGAGGCACAACAAAAGCGTCTGCCCCCAACCTTCATTAAAAGTCAATGGGATTTCGGCTCCTGATTCTCATCACTGCTTTTGAAAGTCTCCCCTTTTGTCCTTCCCCTGCAGACCACAGATGAAAGCAAGAGCTTTTCTCTTCGAGACAGGCAGCAGCCCCTTCAGCAAGGGCTGAGCAGGAAAAGGGAGAGTTTCACTCCTGCCTGCACTCGGGGATTTCCATGTGTGCAGTATTGATCAGGCAATGGGCAATAACCAAATCACAGCAGAGCGGGCAGGTCCCACCAACCTCTCCTCAGCTACCAAAGTGACCTCTCTCACCAGCTGCAACCTGGAACCTTGGGAGGCCTTTCATGGTAAAGCAGTAGATATTTGTTTGTTCAAGCACTGGTATGAAACGTGAAGAGCATATTTGCTCTTTACCAGCTGTAAGGAGAAAAAAAAAAAAAAGAAGCCTCTGTACTTCTCTGTGAAATACAGAGTATCAGAATTTCTCAATACTTGCAGCAAAGGACTCCATGATAAAAACCACTACATAGTGTCACTCAAAATATCTTCTGATGTACAAGGAATGAAAGGTCATTAATTTTACTGATTAAAAGAGACATGTAACTGGAATACTACAGTTACTGTTCTGGCACTGTTTGATGACCTGTCTCCCTTACAATTATAGTTTAATCCTAAAACTCAAACAAAACAAAAAAAAAAAATTAAACCATATAGTTTCTGCTTCAAAAGTCCTTTATTTCCTACCTGGCACTGGTAGCCCTTAAAAAAAAAAAAAAAAAACCCCCCCCCCCCCCCCCCCATCTTTAAATAAACCCAAAGCAAACAAGAAAGGTATTACAAGGTTTAGTGCCTTCATAAACAGATAGTCACATTAATTTCAATTGCTCCACGATAAACAATGAAGACCTGTTTTGGAAAAGGAGATTTAGTAGCTCTTTCCACCAAATTTCTGTGTTAAAACAGGATTAAATAACCAGTGGGCAGCAGAAAGCAATCCCCATAAGCACACTGAAAAACAAGTCATCCAGGACAGCGTAACAAGCTAATCCATTACTTCTTTGATTTGTTTGCTTGTTCAGGGGCTTGTGGATTTTAGTGATTAACATAAAGTTTCTAGGTATCTCTAGCAACTCAAGCGACAAGTGCAGTTTGCCACGGTGTAGTTTTGAAAGCAAATTCAAAAAAAATCTGGTAATCCACTGTGAACTTCACAAAAAAACACCCCAGACTTCTGCATGCGCAGAAGCAACAGGAGGTATTCTCCAGGTATTCTGTACCTGATTCAAATGCTGTGGTAAGAAACACGTGCGTGTACACGGCTGCACACGTCCATTTGGGTGGTTATTGTTTATTAATGCACCCAGCAGCAAATCCCAACAGGTAACACATTCCAATCTTTCAATTATAGCCACTTGCTATAGCTATTCCTGTTTCTAGCAACAGAGTGCACCACTTCACGTGGCTGCCTTGGTCAGCCTGAACTACTGGAGTGCATGTAAATAAATATATGTGCCACTCCACGGCGTCCCAAATAGTTTCATGGCTCTGAAATAATTGAACTGCCACTCACTACAAGGCAAAAGGAAAAGGATTTGGAGAAGGTGGGCTTGGCTTGCAGCACTTGTTCCTGCAAGGGAAAAATGATTCCAGGTATCAGTGCTAATGGAAAAAACAAATGCAGAAACGTTTCCTCCATATTTTATGGAAATTTAAACTTATTCCTGCTGACAGGGGCAGTTAGTGGAAATGAGCCTGAGAAACCTGAGCAGCTTGGTTCATAAGACTGAGAAGCACCTACTCCATGATACTGCTAAGAAGAAGAAGAAATGCCTTAACACACAAGTCCAACAGTCTGTCTAAGCAGGATTTTCCTCCCTGATGGGACAAAAGGGATGATTTTCAGCAAGATGTCAGCCTGGCAGCCGCACAGTCCCTTCCCCTTGCATCCCCTCTGCATCCACAACTGATCCATTAAGGATGTTGGAGCTTACATTTATGTCCAGCCTGCTTGCTGTCCACTTATGGCCTGTTGACTATAAATCTGCCATAAGATAAGATAAGAAAATATGAATTTGCCATAAGAGAAGTTTAACTGAAGCCACATGTGTTCTGAAAGGCTACTCCCATGGGCAGTGAGGGCCAAAGCATCTCACCTCCTTTGAGCAGCTCACCAAAGGAATTGAGGAAATTCACAGCAGCAAACCTCCTAAAACCCCATCTGCCTTGAGAAAGCTGGCACTAAGAGGCTGCTGCTCAGTGGAGAGCCCGAGTTCGCTGCATCCATGAACACAGAACAGCAGAATAGGACTCAACAGTGCCTTCCTCATCCAGCAGACATGGAGGAACTGCGGAGCTGAGTAGCTTTTGGGAGAGCAACATCTAAAGACTGCATCCAGTCTAACATGCTGATTATGGACCTTTTTTTTTTTTTGTTAGCAAATACTTTCAAGACTCTTTCACCCAAAAACAAAACCCAGCAACTGCACCTCCTTGATTTTGTAAAACGCTCCACATAAGTCTATTTTTCCTTTTTAACAAAACGGGCTCCTGAAGTTTCTGACATTACACACTGATCGCTGGAGCCATCTCCATGGAGGTTTCACAATCTGACACGCTGCTCAGACAGGTTGCCCTCCACACAGATGGAGGCAGCTGAACTGCAGCTTCAGAGAGCACCTGCTCCAAGCACACGTTCCCCCAGTCCCACGGGGTTTGTTAGCGTCGCTTGGATTGCCGCTGCACTCGGGTTAAATAAGGCTCCTCCGTGGAGCTGCTTTGGAGAGCTTGCTGTGAAGAGCTGCAGAGAAGAATTCGCTGCAAGGGTGAAGTCTGCAACACTGAAAATGTGCAGGAAAGGAAGCAGTATTATTTCCTAATTGCACTGCTGAAATTATGCACAGACGCTGCAGACAAAGAGTCAAAGCAAGTCTTACACAACCAGTTTGATCTCTCATATGTTTACAATTTTCATATATGAAAAGCACCTTGGCAACACAGTTGCTATAAAAGTACCTCTTTGCAGCCTGCAATATCCACCAAGCTTTTTAACTTCCCAAGACTAAGACTCCAGGGTCAATTTAACTCAACACCTTTCCTAAAATATCAGGGTTGAGACACCCAAAATCACAGAAAGTCAACAGACATCCAATCCCAACTCAAAATTTCAAGCTCATCTCCTCAATTCTCCTAATTATATTCACACACAAAGGATATCAGTAGTAAAATACATATTTACCCGCATGGCATACTTAGAAGTACCACTTCAAAGCTGTTCCCTAAAATAAGACGATAGAATTTTTTTTAAATTAAAATTTTAAAAAAATAAAATTGCAAGGCCAAATTATTCATCATCCCAGTTGGAATTTAGCAGGTCAAGTCCGACATAAATTTCATGGTAAATCTACAGCAGAGCTTGGTGAAATTTTAGACAGAAGTTTATTTAGCAGTAGTAGTCTATAAAACTGGCATCAGCCTTTTTACTACATCTTCTCAGATGTTTTCTTCTCCCAACATACAAACAGACCTCACCAAATACTTAAAACTAGTTTCGTTGTTGTTTTTGGAGGGGAAACAGCTGAACTAGTGAGCGATACAAAGCAATTCCTTTCTAGGCAGGAAAACCACCACTTCCACTCCGCAATCTGGCCCAGCACCGCTCCTGTGCCCTACTACGATTAAAAAAATTTTAAAAAAGGCAAACAGTGCCCAAGTTTTACAACTCATCCATAAGAGCAGCACGAAGGAACGGCCTGCTTGGCTGTATTTTTAACACATGTGTGCTCGCACATATGCACAGGTGCCTAAGTGAAGCCGTTTCCAAATTTGTGTCAGGCAACCCGAACTGCGTATGTAAAACATCAAAACACATTTGCAAACCTTCCTCCTACAAACTGCAAGATGGCAGAAATTCAGTTTCAGCATGCCAAGATCAAACCTTGAGTAATACACCTAACGGCACATCACAAGGACGAAAGAACAACAATCTTCAACTCCATCCTTTTAAACAATTCCTGATTTTTAGGAACATATGGATTGTGTATCCTTGTTACAAACAGCGTTATTCCCTATACAAATTCTTACAAAAACCTACTACTGACCAGAAATATAAACTCCTTCTTCAAGATGTCATGAGAATATTTTGAATGGACTTGAGTATTTTGATGACTGTGTTTACTGGAAACATTACTAACCATCAACAACTCCTCATTCAACAGAATTTGGGATCAATTGCATCTGGCGCAAGACATCTGAAAAATTTAGAGTTCGAGAACCATGGAACGGTTTGCATTTGAAAGGACCTTAATGATAGTTTATTTCCGACCCCTTGCTGTGGCCAGGGACACTTTCCACTATCCCAGGTTGCTCAGAGCTCCACCCAGCCTGGCCTTGGACAGTTCCAGGGATGGGGCACCCACAGCATCTCTGGGCACCCTCACAGCGAAGAGCTTTCTCCTAATATCTAATCTAAACCTTTTCTCTTCCAGGTGGAATCCATTCCCCCTTGTCCCGTCACTACATGCTCTTGAAAATGTAGGCTCCCTCTGGGTGCTGGAATATTTTAGGAAATCTAATGCTCTGTCAGACTTCACATCGGAAAGAACCCACACATGTTCTCGTGAGTCTTGAAGGGCTATTTTAAGTATACAGAATATGCAGACACAGAGCAGCTTTTCTGAACCAGAAAGAGTTAAAGCAGCTTCCTGAGGAAGTTTCTTCTATAAGAATTCCTCCTCCCAAGTGAAATTAAATCACAAAGGAGAAGGCAGCCAGACAGAAAGACTCAAAACTCCATATTGTGGCCAGGATACACTATTTGACATGCTGAAATAGACATGCACAAAGGGAAACATACACACAAGAGCTAGAAGGTTCTTGGAGCTTTTTCTTTTTTTTTTTGTTATGAGACAGCTGCAAACACGTAGCTGTTAGCATTACTGATTGAGGAAAAGATTCATTTATTTCAAGTAGCAGCTAAGCAACCTTTGACCACTGTAAGACCTGACAACTTTAATTAGTTTTAGCTTAAAACGGAACCAAACTTGGCTTTGGCGTCTCTCCAAATAATTTTATCCCAGACTGCTCTCTGTTCCTGGTGGAGCATTGCAGTATAATTACTTTAATCTCTTCATAGGCATGTTCCATTTGCTAGCTTTCCAATGAAATTTACAGCCTTAACGTATAGCTCAAAAATAATTAAAAAAATATTTCTCGTATCAGTGAAACAAAAATTAACAAGAAGCCTCCATCTCTCAGTGGCCTGTAAAGAGAACTTTTCTTTTTTCAGAAGCTGCTATGCCAAGCGTATGCTCATCGTGTTCAATTAAAGGCACCGGACACGACAGCTCCATGCAGAGTGTGCACGCTGAAGCTGCTAGACCTGTTTGCATGGCTGGGGTTTGGGTTTTTTTCAGGTTTAGCTTGTATCACTCTAGATGAGGAAATGACCATCTGGCATAAATTCCAGACATATTATCAGCCATAACTATTTCCAGATTAAATAATGTTATCACATTGCTATAAAACACGAGCGGCGCTTAAAGATTCAGCTGCTCTGATTCTGGTCACCTCACCCATAGCTCAACAGAGCCGGACAACCTATTCGTGCACCAAGTCGAAGCTATCAAGGAGAGCAGGAAAGGGGGCCCTTCAGCAGAATGTTTCTCTCCCGACTGTCCTGATTCACTCTTATTTCCCAGAGTTCTCTGTGGAATTGCACAAGATGCTCTGCCCGCCGAAGAGAACGAGTCATGAGATGAATCCTGGAGCTGCGAGGGAAACGAAAGAAGGGAGGAGGCCGAAGCTCATAAATGTGGGTGATCCTGCTGCGTGTCAGGGTGCTCAGGTGGGCTCTGCACTGGCAGTCCCTTTCCTTCCAGCAGAATTACAAGGAACAAGTTGCAAAACGTGCAGGTACAGAAACGCACACATAATGGGGTTTTTTGTTAACGGGCTTTTGTTGTGGATAGCTCCAACTTGAAAAATAACACAGGTTAACCTCATACTTCAGATGGAAGGCAAGCGTCCCTTGCTTCTGTACGAGGCCTCCCAACTTCAGCCCTGTCCCGATGGAAGCTGCTCCGTGCACGGCTGAGCTCCTCTCCTCACGTCAGGAGGAGATCACTGTGCCCGCAGAGGAGGAGAATTGTCAACCATGATCTCCATCCAAGAAGAACAGACGACATTATGGATTTCCCACTATAATTCAGAGCGCAGTTTTCATCAGAGGATGAACTTAATTAAAATAAGACAGGACAGCAGAAGTAATAAAAACCCTTTTAATTACATTTCTACAGTTTTGGATTTGTCCTCAAGCTAGACATCCAGACTGCCTCAGCCTTTGCCAAAAATATGAAAGGAATTCAACTTACAAAGTTTTCCTGAGCAAGCAAAAAAGCACTGAACGTCAAAAAAAATTACTACTTTCAATTTGTGCCCCTCTATCACAGAATAACTTGCAGGAACATAGAAAACAGACCACATTTATCCTAAAAAGACAGAACTAAGATTCTCTGGTAACTGAACCAAATGCATTTCCAAACTCTGTATATACCAAGTGCTTTCCTCCATACACAGCCCAGTGCAGCAGGTCTGCATTTTCTCCCCCACCTTCACCACTACAAAGCTCCAAAGCTGAGCTCCACAAACACCACCACACGGGCACCTATACACGGTTTAATTAAAAGCTGTTGATACCAGCTCAGCTTTATAAAAGCTATCAGCGTGGCAACCCCTCATGGGCTCCTCAGCCAGCAAAATAAAGGCGGCCACAGGGACGACACAATGGTTAACCACAAGATGCTCTCCAGGGGCACACAGGTACCGAGCTAACGAGCCACCGAGTCATCCAGTGCCAGGGCAGCGGGGTGCAGCACAAAGAAAACAGCAGGGAAATGCACTCCAGTTGCCCAGGCGACAGCAGAGCAACGTGATGAAACATTCCCAGTTGGCCCAGTGGCAGGGAAAGCGCTGGGGCAAGCTCACGGCAGCCCAAGGGCTGGGACTGCAGCACACCCTAGTGACCCGAAGTCTCCACAGTAAAAAACAAATAAATTCCATGCTGAGCTCCCCAAAAAAGCCAAAGAGCAGTGATTTGAACTCTGCCTCCATTTATAAAACACCTGATGCATGTTAAGAGGCAAAGCATTGACCAGTGTTGGTCTGGGACCACCAACTTTTTCCCCTCTTGCCCAGTGAAGGCAACTGTGGTTACTGTGCACTTTGCCATTTCTCTGGGGCAGATTTGAACACTGATAATTAACCATTGATGAGCTGTGACTTTGCACTGTCTCACTGGCTGAGACACGAGGTGCAGCAGACAGCAGCACAGGACCAACAGAGCCCTCAGCAGCAGCCCGGGACAGGACCAGATTCCAGGGACAGGACCAGATTCCAGGGCTCTTCACACACCATTCTTTCAGTTTCTAGGCCATGCATACATCCTTGCACTGTAAAATGTGACTGAAAATCGGCAGCTTTTCAACAGGTGCTTCAGCTACCGCAACAAACAGTTCACTTGCAATACCAAAAATAACTAAAACCATGGCCTTCCTCCCCAGCCCCTGCAAGCTTTTTACACTTACCTTACACAACACTACCGAGAAAAATAACTTATATACACTCCCAAAGCAAATTGCTTCACTAAGGCTGGAGAAGTGCCAAAAACCCCACCCCCCCAAAAAAAAAAAATTATATAAGAAATTTAGCACAGGTGACTCCCACATTTCCATGCAATTGCCCAGGACAGCCCTGGCTTGGCAGGTCGTAGAGGAAGACTTGAAGCACACAGACAGACCCCTGTCATTCAGGGTAAAGTATTATTCATTTTGATTGCTGAGAAGCTTCCAAATTGCCATAAAACCACGGCCCCAACTCACACCTTGGTCAAGTGCTCCTTTCCCACTCACACCTTTAGCCCATCATTCCTTCACCTTGTCAAACAAAGTGTAATTTTTTTCACATGCTACGGTTTTATTGACCAGCCTTCACAATCTGGAGGTGACATCTTAGTGACTCCATGGACTCAGTGACAAGATAAGCCTCAATAATTCAAACCCATCAGACAAAGTCGTTTTTTCCCCATGTGCCCCCCTGCATTTCAGTGCCAACTTCCTTCTCCCACTCATAGGCAGCACTTCAGTTTTAATTCTCCCCTCTCTCTGCTCTTCCCAGCGTTCCTCTGTGATTCCCAGTGTGCCTTTGACTCTCCTTCCCTTGCTTCAACTTGTTTGAAGGTGCTTAAATTAAGGAAGCTCTTCCAATCATTCTGCCCTTCAGTTGTTGCTCTTGTCTGGGTGCAGGCGTGGTTAATCCAAAGCCACACAAACACACTACACCAACTCAGTGTTTGACATTGTTCTCATAATTTACACAACAATTACCATCACACAAAGACACCTTCGGTACCCGTGGTAGCACCACTTCAGTCAGGAACATATACTCAAAAAAAAAACAACATTTTGGAAAGTTGAAGCTCCAGACTGTTAAGAACATCATGACTACAGCAAGTACTTACAATGGATCATTGTACCTACTAATGAACAAAGCCTGTTGAAACACTAAACTACATGATTATTGCTTAATTTCTAGATGTGGATACACCTCATTGCCTCTCTGTACAGACTGCACTTTGAAGCTGAAATAATGAACTACATGATTAGAGAGCAGCTTCTAAAGAGAACAAAACTTAGTGCCTTTTTATTAAATACTGGGAGAAAAAAAAAAACAGAAAAAAACTTCAATGAGAAGTAGTCCTTTAACACATCATTTTTCAAGACTTTTATATGTCCTTAAATTATGTATGAACAACCCTCCCCAAGCGAACGTGACTACGCCTGCACTAAATTTAAGAACTTGTGCAGCTTTTTCCAAGTTCAACACTTAAACTCAAATCTTTTGAGTGACACAAATGCCTTATTTAAAAATCAGCATTTTCATTAAACTTGCGAGCTATTATATGTGCTGTAGGTATTAAGCTTCAGAAGCATTACATGTGTTGGTACCAAAGAGAGTCATCCATGCACTCTGAAAAGGAAATATTTTGGACAAAGGAAGAAGAAAAATTCTTTGGAAGTACCAGATGTGGATTTCCCATCCTTAAGATGAAACAGTCGACAGAAGTTGAGAATAAAAATCCTACATCCATTAACAAATAACATTTAACACCTTCTTAATCTCTTCAAAAAGCCTTCTTGCCATTCCCTTCTCCCATCCGCTACCTGCACATAAGCTTGCATGTTACATGGCAAGCAATTCAATGATGACATTCTACAGAAAAAGAAGAAAGCATTTAAAAGAAGATACAATTGAAAGAAATTTCTGGAATATAAAAACAGTCCTTTCACCTGTGCACCACAGAAATGGTATTAATAGATTTACCTCAATATTAATAAGAAACAGCCCTCTGGGTTACCTAGACCAGGCTATTTAGTAACTGATTTTATTTCCAGTTCTTACGCACATTTCTTTCTCACCTAATTCACAGATTCATTTCATGTACTGACAAAGGATCAAAATGCAGGATCGTAACTAAAAACTCCTCAGTATCACTAATTATATAGGATTTATCTTCTGTATTTGCACAAAGCCATGCAGACTGGAGATGGTTCAGACTACTTCCTTAGCTGGTCTGGAAGAAACACTTAAAAAAATAGGTGCAGTTTTAAAACACAAAAAGTGTAAATATACACACGCATTATGTGCTGCAGTACAGATATTGAAAATTAAATACTATTCCTGAAGTGGATAAACATCATCTAGACAGAGCCCATGTCTAAACAGCATAACAACCCCAAGTAAAAAAGTTAAGCCAATTCATTAACTGATTTCACCACAACCAGAAAGCACCCAAAATTCCACTTCTATCATTAAATCATTCTCCGTCTCACCAGATTAAGTCCACATTTGCAGCATTGTGTTCATGCCAGGACTGGAAAAAAAAAATAGACCCAAGACAGAACAACTATAATTTCTAAATTATATATTTAGCAAGACTTGTAAGAGAGTGTTTAACAGAGGTAATAAAAACTTTAAAAACAAAATCAAAGCAATATTTCTAGCAGGAGGAATGTTGCATTTGGCCAAAGAATTTTTTAAAAAAATCCCTTGATTCAGGAGACCACACTGGGAAGAGAGAGACTACTCAGTTTGCACAGATCCAAAGTGCCTGTGCCCTTTTGCTGAAGCCCTAGATATGAAACTATGCTCCTCCATCACTGCCACAGACAAGTCCAGGCCCACTGGAGTTCCACGGGCCCCAGCTCACAGCTGCACCTTTTCTTACTGAGGAGTGATGCTTTACCATTTTCAGCACCAAATATCAAAACATGCCTTCCCTTGAGCCTTCCTCACATTAAACAAAACAAAACCAAACCAACGATTCATGAGCAAGAAGCCCAGAAAAGAAGGATGACAATGCCCCTGATAAACTGGATTCACGTTCCAAGCCAGGAAGAGGTAACGATAGACTTCAGTTTTCAGTTTAATCAAAGCAAAAGAGTGAGCTTTTCACTACCTATCTGGGCTGAAAAAGAAACATGTCCTAGCTTAGCTCCATCATGCCTGCACCAGCAAATTGACTTAATTGTCAGCAAGGAATTATGAAATATGAAGTGACTCCAGCAGCGCTCCAGGGAGACTCCTGAGGCACGGTGTCTATAGCAGAGACACCAAAGTGCCATCCATCTCACTCTCACCCTCAGGCAAAGCACAACAGCCTTGGCTCCCTATAAAAGGCCGCCAAGAAGAACAAAACCTGGCTTTCCTGACTGATTAGCAGTGGCCCAAATAAGAAATTTTAAACACATCAGCACAGCTTCCCCGGCTGCTGAAATCACAGGCGGGAAGCTGAGATTTGAGACACCAATTTGTAGTCCCAAGGCTACAGGCAGTGCCAGCTCACAGGGCCCTTCCTGAGAGAGGCAGCTCGGTGCACTGCTCCCCTCTCACCTCCTTCCCCCAGAAATGAGGGTACAAGCGAGCTGCAATCGGCACAAGCTGCTCTGCCTGCGCTACAGGATGGGACAGGAGGGGAAGGCAGCAGAGATCTTGCTAAGCCCAACTTTCTGATTTAAATCCTGGCTTCAGTCTGACAGTGACAGAAGAGGAGAAGCCACATGTAACTCAGCCCCTGGGACGGGCGCTAAGAAAGAAGTAGGGAGCCCAAAACCTTTTGCTGGGTCTTCGATAAGAGCTACAGAGATAAGTACTCCCACCTAAAAACAGCCCTTCCCTGTCCATCAGGGATTCACTTCAGATTAAAACAGAAACAGTCTCTTAAATCTCCTCCATTCCTGGTGGTAGGGACTCGTCTGAAGTAGAGCTGCAGCCTCTGAAGCTGTAAACTCCTGACCCAAAGAGCCTTTGGGCTGTAAGCCCTGCCAAAACTCCACGTTTGGGCTTCCCAAGCAAGCTCCTTTATATCAGAAGGGAGGAGGAAGAGAGAGAAATTACTATTGGGAAACAGCCCCAATACTGATGGCTCACATCCCTGAAATGCTGTGTTTGTTATCTAGAGCAGGAGGGGGGCTATAATTAGTTGAATCACAGCCAAGGCTAGAACTGCTGGTTGGCAAAACTCTGCTGGGACATGGAAAAAATTGTCTGGCCTCTGGCACTCAGAGATGCCTTCATGCAAGGAATGTAAGAAAACCTAGAAGTAAGAGTTTGCCCTAGTCTACCCTTGCCCCAAGCATGATTTAGTTGTTTTGGTCTTTAAGATAATGGACAACCTAAAATGAAAATTGTTTCAGAACCTGAGAAAGAAGTTGGCATTAATAAATTCTCTCAGCTTTTTCCTCTCTCTCAGCTCCCCTGGCTCGGTGAACTCTGCAGGTAAAATGCACCATTCTTCACTGACTGACTCTGAACATCACATTCTAAAATGTGATTTTCATTTCAGGAAGAGTAATAAAATTACTGAGATTTGTAGAAATTCATAACTAGTCAAGTGACCTGGACCACACCGTTCAACATAATCCCTTCAAAGAGGACCGAAACTGACAGGACGACAAAAAAAGAGTTCCTCTGAAATAGCCTGTCCATAACAAATTCTTAGAAATGTAAAGGGAATGGGTTGCAAGTTACTATTATCTGGCATAACAAGTCACAGGGAAGACTTACATTCCCCTATAACCTGGATGGATAGTGTTGAAAGCAATGCCACCTCTTTCTTACATAAAATGTTATTTCACATGACACAGGAGTGCAGTTCCCTTGAAAAAGCAATATGGTTCACACTTTAAATTTAAAAAGCATTTCTAACACGGATTTGCAATGCAAAACATTCTAAATACAAATCAAATATAGCTGACAGAACCATCTTTTTCAGGCAGCCCACAACTAGGCACGCCAGATATTAACTATTTCTATTTATTACTCGACAGAAACCAGCTTTCAAGCATAAAATGAAGGTGCTACAGAGACATATTTAAGTGATTCATGCTGCACACCAGATTCAAGTTACTGCAGCACAGACATGCGGGTGATAAAAGAGAGAAGGAGCAATAATCCTAAGAAGTTCTCCAAATCAGTGTTTTTTCCCCACAAGTTCCAGCTACTCAGACACAATGGACAATGAAAGCCCCGGGCTCTAAGGCTCCACTGGTGAAACCATCTGAGAGCAAGGGCCATTACAACATCCTACAGGAGCCAAGACATCTTTTGTGGATGAGAGGCCAGCCCTGGAGCAGAGCTCCCAAGGAACAGCAGCACCCACATCCCCTCTTGGCCATCCCGACACATTGTCCAGGAGATAATCCAGGCAGGAGATACTAAAGGAGCCTTGAGTGCTCCTGGGAAGAGCTCTGGGAGCAGCAGCAGCTCATCACCCCAGCGCTGTGAGGAAAACACAGCGCCTCCAATACCCTAATTAAAACTATTCCCAGACACATCCAAACAGCTGGGAACAATGGTGTGTTACCACGCAGGGGCTACTCCTTGCTAACGATGCTGAGACACCCCATTGTGCTTGGGGTAACAAGCAAACACCCTTTTCACAAGCTTCCTCCGACCTTTGATGTATATTTCGCTGCCATCACTAATTTTTATGACTGTGACAGCAGGTCAAACAAAGGAGTTTGGAGGCCAGATTTTTAAAGCCAAACTGTACCCTTAACACTAATTTTTAACTGAGAGGCATTCTGAACTCCTAGAGAAAGCAACTTGTGTTTTTGCAGACAAGAAATGCTTTGCTTTTCTCAGAAAATCAGTTGCTAACAGCCATAGGTCAAAGCAAAACCTAAACTGCATTTCACAGTCCATAATTATTTATTTAACAAGTCACCGAAGCTGTATTTCAAGGGACTAACATTTCCAAGACCTGCAGCAAATGGCGAAGCACTAGGCAAACCCAAAAGCGTGGCAAAGGGCGGAAGACTCAGCAGCTAAGAGAATAAAGCAAAAGCAACTCCTCCTGCCCGAGAAGGCAGGGCAGACAGACAGGGTCAGCACAGCAGCACTTCTGAACATCAACTCTGACTACTGCTCCTTTTTTTTTAACCCCATTTTCTGCATCTAGCAAATTAGATAAGATAAACCTAGAGCTTACTGGCTCTAATCAAAGCAGACCTTCCTCTATTTAATGCTGCATATATTTAATGAGATGATGCATATGATGCATATTTAACGAGACCATGTTACACACAAAAATGTTAATTCCCGTGCTGACCTTACTGTACTACTTACAGTGACTGAGACAGCATTGAGATAATACCTGTGGAAACCCCAAACAGCCCAACGTGTTCATGGTCAGAAAGAGAAAGGGAGGAGAGAACAAACATACATCTGGACAGAGGAGTGTGGGGGGCACTAGTAACACTAGAGGGATAATCTCAGCCTGCCAGCTGACCTCTCCTTGACAATATTTTGTAAGCAGAGAGAGGAGGCATCAAAGAATTATTCTCTTTTGTGTCCCAACATTTGGAAATTACTTGACTGGTTTGGGGTCTTTTTTTAAATGCAAAAGCTTGGGAAAAAAAAAAAAAACCCACAACATCGCACGCCTATCTTGACTGAGAACACACTGTTGCAACTATCGGCTTAAAAAACCCACAATCCTTTAGATAATCCCCCACAAGTCCTGATTAAAAGTGGATTTAATATTATGAAACGAAGCATAATTGTTCAAGACGACCTTGAGCACTTCCTTACACCGGGCTGCTCCACCAGCACGGTCAAGATGACAGCTGCACCGTCAAACCTATGACAAGACAGGCCGAGAGCAAGGTCTCTCCAAAATATTTCCCTCTGAAGTAAAACAGATGCTTCCAGCTCTTCCCAACCATGCCCGTCTCCTGCTCTGCCTCAAACCCGCTCCGAGCACACGGAAGGAAACGGAGCCGGCATTTAATAAGCACGAGGGGCATCGCTGGCTGTCCACCGAGCACGCCTCCAACACACGCGTTCTGCATCCTCTGCTCCAGCCATCACCGATTCCATGTCCGGGAAAATCAAGGGAAGCAGGGCTGAGAGCGGTTTGAGGATAACAGGGGTGCTATTGCCACCTGCTGTCAGACAGGATTCACGGCATCCACACATCCTCGAGCACAGAGGAACGACTCGGCTTCTGAAGAAATCCAACTTCGCGGGTGCTTGGCTTTGTACACTGCTAGTTTTCTCTAGAAGGAGAAAGGTTCAGGGTAACCATGGCAGGAAGGATCAATAATCACACTGCGGCCAGAGATAATGAATGGGTTTAACAACTGATGCACAAAGAAATAGACAAAGTCACTGGTCTAGGCAGAACAGACCCTGTCCTGAAACAGACTTGTAAATAAATCCAGCTACCATTGACCATCAGGTTAGATAAAGCTACTGAAACATCTACCTTGCCCACGTTTTATTAGATTTTCCAAAGACAGACTACACTGAATCCTTTCAGAGCAGAGAGCTGGCCACTAGCTTTGTGTCAGGGTATTTCCTAGAATCACAAAACGGCCTGTCTTGGAAGGAACCATCAAAGATCAGCTAGTTCAACCCCTCTTCACCATGAGCAGGGACATGTTTCACTAATCCAGGCTGCTCAGCTTCCCTCCAACGTGACCTTGAGCATTTCCAGGGATGGAGCATCCACAGCTTGTCTGGGCAAACCATTTTAGACAGACAGGTATCAGATACTTAAGGGTAACACACGCTCCTCTCAATCCACCCAGACCTCTACGGGAGCACAAAATAACACCAGAAGTTGAAAAGCATAGCTCTGAACCTCAACACGTGTGTCTGGTGCTTCAGCCCACAATCTGTTAGCTTAGGGAGCCTTTTGAGTGCCTCGTTCCAGTGGAAAGCACATTTCCTTCTCTACTGCTTTTCCTGTGGCTTCTCGGAAAGTCGCAGCTTGAAATCCTCACTAAGCCATCGTTAACAGGGAGCGCCTCTCTGTTTGCAGCGCCTGGCCACAGGGCAGGTCGAGGGGCAGAGCTCTCCTTGAGGCAGGAGAGGTCCAGGCCCGAGGCACAATCCCACCCGGGAGCCATCTCCACCCCCAGCATCCGAGGAGCGCACCGGTGGAATGTCGAATGGAAATATGCACCACAATCCCTTCATTTCCCCTTCCCAAAGCACCCAGGAACAAACGTCTTCCCTGATCTGTGCCTGCAGTACTGCCACACCTTTCTTTTCGTAATCACTAAGATTTGAGTTATATTTTTATACGTTTCCCAGGTGCATTGTAGCCACCTTTTCTGCAGGGCAATTCTGAGTGAACCTTCTGAGCCACTGGCCACACGGTTACAACAGCAAATGGTGTTGGACTGAGGCAGCAGCTACAGCTCTGCACCTGAATTAAACCCCACCTCCAGCACTGCATTCCATCCTCTTGCACTATACACAGCCTTTTCATCCAAATGAATATTGCACTACGGGGAAGAACGGCATTGAAATCAAATTACACCAAAAGCAGAGGGCAAGTTTAACCACATCTACTGCTCACCAGCCAGGCTTAAAGCAGTTTCCACAGAAAGCAGTAATAAACTCACTCACAGATGTCACAATTGAGCATGACCGATTCCCTCAACTATTAACATTGACTTTCCTGATGAGTGAGTGAGGACTATATATAAATTAGTCTGGGGCTTTACACACAAGTGTAATTGAACCATCTGTAAAATAACTTGAGAAACCTTTGATTAACACCACAGTCTGCTCACAGGAAAGATGAAAACCAAATTAACAACAATTTGTTAGCAATATTGGTTCTATTCCTAGAGGAAATTACAACAGTGTAAGTTACATAGGCAGATGCCATACGAGAGATTTCAATACAAGTCTTCCATTTTCCTGTCTTCTGCACACTGGAGATAAAACATGTAAAGTATGTTTACAAAACATTCTAATGGACAGCAAACTTGCTAAGAGGCTCCCAGTATAATCAACCATTTATATTTAGCTCAACTGAAAAAAAAAAACCAAAATCCACAAAAATCAATATTAATAAATGTAGAAATCCCATGTAAAATGCTATAAGCAACTTAAGGGCAGATTTTACATTCTGTTTCTTCCATATTCAATAGCCGGGACCTTAGAGTTAAGGGACTTATTATGATAACAAATCATTGACAAATAATTTCACATGAGCTCCAGAGTAAGAAATACTGACCACTGTAAAATAAAAAGGGGGAGAAGTATGTGCACAATATTAGATCAGGCTCAGTGCCTGACTCAAATACCTTCATAATATTCAGAAAGGCCACTCACTTCTGAAGTAATTTCTACTTCAGAAGTCACAAGATGAAAATTCCCTATGATAAATTAAGTTGCCAAATGAAACGGATTAGCAATCAGTGAAATTGCCTGATGTCAGATCTGTTCCAGATTAGAATCCATCCTTTTTCCCCACCTGTTCATTAAGCACCAAGTTCAAGGCAACTGCAGTGACTGATTGCACATTAACGAGCTGTTTGTGTGGAAAGGCAGAGTTCAGTCCCTATCTATACTTGCACACTTGTGTAAGAGTAATTCACTGATAATATATTCCATTCCCAGTATCAATACACAGCTCTTCTACCTTGATGTGTAATTCTGAGCTGGAGGAAAAAATGGGACAGCTCATTAAGTTAAACAGTCACATTCAAGGTCAAGGCCAGGAAATTATGAATCTAGAAGAAAATATGTTGCTATCTCCAGATAGAAAAAGGTGGATAAAGACATTGCTGTGACACAGAAATATTGAAACATGGTTGTGAAGTCAGGAGCTGGAGGGAAGAAAGGCATAGTTCACTAGGAAAGGTGAGATTCAATATGAAAATATCTATTTCATCCTATAAATAAAATAAAAAAAAAAATCAGTGAAAACCAATCTTGCAACAAGCAAAGCAAGCACGGGGAATTCAAAACCGAGTATTTTTCAGCTGCACATATGTTCAGTACCAGGACAGGTACAGCCAAAGCAGCAGCTCCCAACTGAGGCAACTCACTGCACTCAGGGGCTGCTTTCCTGCACTGGAATCCTCCTCTTGAGCAATGAGGCTCAGGAACTCAATTCCAGCATCGGGGCTTGGTAAAAACAGGACATAAAGAGTTGTTTACTCATGTTAGGCACCAACTCTCTTCTCTCTTTGTCAGAACAAGATTTTTAGAATATGCTTCTCACATGGAAAAGATATTCAGTTTAAAACGGAGAGTTTCTTCCCCAAATTTTTGAGTATTATAAATGATTCCAGCAGTCAAACACAGTTCAAAGGGAGACACCTAGTTGCTGTAACTTTAGCAGTTCTCTAAATGCAAACTTAGATGCAATAGTACAGCTTTGTTACCAGTAATATCTAATAGAATAGACATGAACATCTTCCTTTTTCCTGAATATGAAAGGTTTCTGTTCTCAGCACCATACTTTTGTACTGATACCAAGAATATTTTTCAAAGATAAGAAGAAATACTATCTCTTCTAGTGCTCTGCAAGTCGTCATCTTCCTCCTCCCTATCAGATAAAAATTTTTTCCCCTGACATAATGGTTTCCCCTTGATCTTCCCCCTAGTAAAAACTCCCTCACAAATTTATTGGTGCATGCCTCCTTATCTTCTAACTGGACAGTAAGATTTATTAACAGGTAGGAAGTGAATGAATACCTGAGGTCAGTAGTGATAAAGTGCTCCTTAAGGTACAGGGGGCACACAGAATCCCTGTCACAGCCACTCCTGTACCTACTCCAGAGAGTTACTGCACAGCACATAAACAGCCACAGACTTTTCCTATTAGAAATGCAGAGGAAATGTAGCCCTGTACTGCTTAGTTGATACAATAAATATTGAAAGAAAACTTTTTTGCAAACCTTACTTGGGTTTTTAATGCTTATTTCTGTATTTAGGATTGCCAGAGGGACTAAATGGCCCCTCTGTGCCCTCCCCAGACACAGCACACCCCCTCCAAGCTCTGTTCTGAGGATTTATTCACGTGTTGGCTCACTGTGGTTATCTGGCTTCCAAGCGCTTGAAGCGCTTTTGGCATCAGGATGGAGTGACATCCAGGAACATTTAATCTGTTAAAAAGGCCACTCAGCACAGATTAATGCAGTAAGAACATGCCTCAAGGAGAGCCTGTTTGCATTCTTAGAGTGTAATTTGAAAAAAAAAAAGCCCAGAGAAGGATACAGGAGTAAAAATAAGATTTTCATACAAGACTTACCTGACTCCTCTTAAAAAAAAATGTGTGAAGGAAATGGCAAAACAGGACACCTTAAGCAAAATATCAAGTGAAACTAATGCCTGTCTGCAATGCAATCAGTAGTAAGGAAGTTTTAAGAAATCATTGTGTGAAGAGAAGACATTTACAGGGGTAGGTAATTGACATCAATTCTAGCAAAATCACACATCAGCTCCTTTATCTCTCATAGCACAGCTCAGCTCCTCACTCTAGTCTTGAATTATTTCAAAGAGGCTGTTTTGATGTGGTTCTTTTGACAATGAGCAAAGAAACTATAAGTAAAATATTTCTAGAAACTAAGCAACATTCAGTTTGTCTGCTAAACATCTAGGACAAAAAAAGGATCCTTTTGCAGCAGTGCTCACCAATGATATCCTGATATTTCGCTGCAGAAGATGACAATTTATATTAATTTATGTCTCATTTCCTCCTTACATATTTGAGAATACACATGCTTTTTTTGCCAATATGTTTGCATCCAAACCTGGAGACAATCTCAACCACCTGGAACCCTTCCACAGCCCCAAAATTTGCCAGACCATTCCCTTTACTTCAAGCATGTTTGCATAAGTCAACATAAACATTCAACCTGTATCTTCCTGTGGCTTTAATTTGGATATGACTTGTTAGTTTAATATTTTAAATTATTTATTACAGGAGGCAGGTAAAGGAATTTCTAAATTCAGAGAGAAAGTCTCCAGAGGGTCTCCTCCTCCCTTCCTAATGCAGGGCTTGCAACAGATAGGGGGGAGTCAATCATTAACATCTGGGGTAGTCAAAAATCACTAAGTATAAAAAGAACTGGCACAGATTCACCTCCATAAAACCCATCTCCTATTCCATATTCAACAGGCTGCCTTTTATTCAACTTACACACAGAAACTGGTACCGTGGCTACTTACTGCTTTATGTTTTTGACCTTGGATAACTTCAGTTGCAGCAGAAAAAAACCAATGAAGTTCTTGGTAAAGGCATCATATGGTGCAGAAACGTGGGTTCAGACACCATCGAGGAGACACCACAATTGCACTGAAACTCTTGGATTTCAGAATAATCTCAGCACAGCAGATGTTTTGCATAAATAATGTGGATCTTGAACCAAAACACCTTCCCTTACGTAGCCTTCCAGCTACCCTCCACACTTTGAAAGGGTAACAGAAAAAAGTAACACCGAAACCATGAGCAAACCAAAGGCTTAGACTTAATTACTGCACTGACATATAGAGAGCATATGGTCTCTCCAAAGTAACTGCAGGTTAGCATTTTAATCTAAACTTATTAATATCTCATAATACTTAACACAGGATGCCCTTTAGGAACTACAGAAGGTTACAAAAAAGTAAGAAGGATCTTAAAAATCTGCCTGTACCAATGCCCTGGCCCTAGGACTGCTGGTTTGTGTCAGTCTGATACACCAAAGTATCTCTGCATAAATGTTCCTTTCAATAAGCAGCTCTGCCAACATCTCATCTGGATCTCCCTTTAAGCCCAAATTCAATTTACAGAAGACAACAGTAGACACTTCTTTTTTGACAAAAGCTTTCTAGGTACTTTTGGAGTGTTTTGTCCCTCTTTAGGTATTCCAACCTTGGTCTGTTTCTTCAAACCTTTTCTCAAACCGCATAAATTCGTGTTAATTTTATTTCTTCTGGGGTTTTGGAGGTTTTTTTTGGGGGTGTTTTTGGGTTTTTTTTCTTCTCCTCAGAGAGCTGCATTTCTCACCAGGATGGCAGGCAGATAATAGGTTTATAGGCAGATAATATCATTTGCCGTCTGGGATACAGTTTTTTTGGACCTTTCAGAACAATTAAAGGGGGATTTAAATCAAGAAAAGTGAAGTACTCCTATTCTAAAGCTAATCCGTAGCTAGTTCCAGCCTGTAATTCAAGGGAGGCCTATGAACAAAGAGAAGCTAAATGTAACTGGAGAGAAGTATGCTAATATTGACTTACTGGAAAGCAATAAAGTAACAAAGTCAGCAAAAGCACTACTGGAAAAAAAATAATCTTAAAAGAATGTGGAAAAACTATTAAAATATTAAAGCTTCAGAGGCCCTGTCAACACAGCAAGGAGAGGATCCCGTTACACAGATGCATTTTGTTATTTAGGAAGGCTTTTGTGCACCAGTAAACTAGAAGATTAATTTTTTTTTTTTTTTTGCACAGGAATACCAGCCTCAGTACTTGGCATGCAGAAACATACTTTGAAATGGCCAAAGATTCCACCTGCACTGCACTGCTCAAGTGGGATGTGGTGCAACCCCACAGTCCAAGGGAGGCGGGTTCACTGCCCTCCACACTGTGAGCAAACATTCCTGTGCTCCTTACAGGCAGAACCAGCCATTGTGGCCATTACAGCTCTGGGAACCTCTGAACTTTATTCCATCACGCAGAAGAAACTGCAGCACGTTCCCTTCCAAGGAATGAATACCACCAAAATTAGCTCTTGAAAATTAATCACTGCCACTCAAATACTGGGGGAGGAAATTTCCAGCCTCAGGACACACAGACCACACACTGGTTTTGGAGTGGAGAATGCAAAGGTAGGATTTAGCTTTGGGCAGGTGCCCAAAGGGGTAAACTTCACATTGTTTTTTGCCAAAAAAAACTGAACTAGCTTACTATAATCTAATACAGTCATTTATTAATTGCACAGGTATTTCCTTCTTTTTGTCACGAGACACGGTCACTGGGCAAGAGGTATTAAAACACTTTAAACTCAGTAGACCATGGTCGAAAACCTGAAAAATACAATCTCCTAACAAGAAAGCAAATATGAAAACAACATAAACCAAACTCTGTCTTCCTACCACCTTGTTGTTAAAGCTCTCACATTACCTAGCCCACCATTGGCTTGATTTATAAAAGCAGACTGCAATGTCCTGCATTAGCTTAGTAACAAAAATGAGCTTTCTACAACACAAAGTGAGAGGTCTCAGCTAACCAAGTTAAAAGATGGACACAAGGCCATGCCATAGGTTCCACAATATTCCCTGCCACAGTGAAATGCACACAGGAGGAACAGATGCAACATGAAGCAACTGGGGGAAAAGCCGTATTTTCCAACAGATTTCCACAGGATGCACCAGTTTTAGGCAGCTTTTCAGAGTTCACACTTGTACCGTAGAGCTATAAAGGAATTTGAAGACATAGCTTAAAAAATTAAAAAAAAAAAAATTTAACCACCTACCAGCATTAACGATGGCATCAACCTCAAGCAGCGTAATGTCACCTCTGTAGAGAGAGACTTTCTCACTCAGGCTTTTCTTCCCCTGCAGATCTTCTTTGGCGTTTTCACCTACAAACCAAGAAAGCAGAACGGTCAGGCAACAGGTGTGGGTGCGAGGTGGATATTTCCAAGCCCTGGCCAGGCAGCAGCCCGGTGACACTGCTGCTGTCACACTGCAGCATCTTTCATTTTCACCTCGAGAGGGCACCGGCAACCCACAGAGACACCGGCACTGCCCCGGCATCAGCTGCCTGCTCGTTTACAAACAGCAGCGAGTGGGAAGAGCTGGATGCTTACCCACACACCACCGGGTCACAACAAAGCTGTACAAACATACACAACTGTAGAGACATACAAGCTTTTGGAGTGAGAGCCATCAAGTCGTTTTATTTGGCAATCACAAGGGTGTAAATTGCAAAAACTGACTGACCAGAGTAGTAATTTCTCCGATCCAGAATTATACCAAATGAGGCCAGAAATACACAAGCACACCATTTGCCAACAGCCTCAAAATTCAGAATGACTTCTGAAGATATGTGGCCAGACAACAAGCATGAAAAAAAAAAAAAACCCCATGCAAATTTTAAACTTGGAGTTTTGTCACCTTAAATTGCTCATCTAGGAGGAGGCAGGTGGTGAAGACAACATGCACTAGCTTGGAACAGATTTGTTACTAAATAATGTTACCATAAGTCCCTTATTCCTGCAAGCTCTTGAGATTTTCCAGCACCAAATCGCTTCATTTATATCTGATTGTCTCTACAGAAGAGCTCAGTCACCTCAAACCTTTGCACAAACATACTGCCCAAAGCTTCCCCAAATTAGACATGCACATCACCAAAAATGGACCGAGGAGGGAAGATCATCAAATCCAATTTCACTATTACTTTTAAAAATTCTTTCCAACACAAGTCTCAAGAAGTTTGAGTTCATCTATTGGTCAGAAACAGAACTCATTTCCTGAGGATACAAAGTGTGAATCAATTTCAAAACTTCAAGTGAAGTTTGTTGTAGCAAGAAGAGAGACGATTTAGTAAGAAAGTAGCAGCAGTCCAAACAAATTTGTCCCTCTAGCCTTACCCACCATTTCAACAAGTAAAGAATACTAACTTGGACATGCCAGCAGCTCCTTGCTGAGTGCTGGGGAACACATCCCCAAGCTCCTGAGGCCGATCCCCCAGTGGCAAAACAGAGCAGCAGGCTGATAGAGCCACTGTTGCAGCAGCCCTCTCTCGTTGTGGGTAGAACAGAGTCTATATACACAGACTCCCATTGAATATTGTAAAAACTGGTACTGGAATAATCTTCTTTTCCTTCTGGCTTAGCCACCTTGACTCTGCCTACAGCAAGCTCCTACTGCAGGGCTCACCTGCAGGCTGTACCCGCCGGTTATTTCCTGCTGTTTCAAGCTGAAATCTGCTTCTCTGATTCCCAGGCTCTGCTGAGATGGTTTCTTCCCTGACTGGGTTTGGA
>VWZN01002359.1:209772-221186 GCA_013396955.1 Regulus satrapa | reverse complement strand
CAAGGAGTTTATTTTTAAAAAAAAAAAAAAAAAAAAAAGGAACTTGTTAGATAACACATGTTCCTGGCAGTGTTTCTCATAAACTCAAGAGGAGCTCAGCCCAAAGCTGAGTTCTAACCAGCATTTTTCAGGTAAGAGTACATAAGAGTACAGCCTGGAGAATGGGGGAATGCACCACCACAAGTTTGCTTTGGGCAATATTTTCTTAAGACCGTTGATGATGCCACCTCTTCTAACCCTCTGGAGAGATCCTGCCCTTATTCCCCAGGTGGCATTTGCCCCTGACACAGGTTTAAACACTGCTCTTCCTGACTGATCAGGATGATGAGGATAAGCAATACTACACTCACTGTCTTGGTATCCATCCCTACAAGCAGAGAATCTTGTCAAAGGTGGAAATTTTTCCCTTTGCCTTCTTTGTTGGAATAAAAAGGAGATTTTAATTTTTCTTTTAAACTGTGACATATCTGTGAAAGTTACTAGCTAAAGCAAGAAATAGCTTATTTATGTAATAAACAGCAGATCACAATCTGCAATCATCTGGTTGTGCAAATGTTTGGTTGAACTTGATCATATGTTTTCTTTATGTTTTTTTCTTTCTCCAACCATTTACTTTTTCTTAATGTGGTTTTCTGTTTTTTTTCTTTGGCTACACAGTTAAGTAATTTGGCACTTTAAATGAAGCTACTAATCTGAGATTCATGGCATGATCCCCAGTAACTGAGTTCCAACAGAGCATCTGCTAATGTTTTCTATGCTACTGCAGTCTTCCCACACCTCTGAACCCTTGCTCTGGAGCACAGCTTCTCTGCATGCCCCTATTATGTGAAAAAATAACCTGAATTATAACCAATTGTATTCTACATGTTTCAAATTCTTCCTACAAAGGTCACAGTTAAGTTCTTGTAAATAAACATACAAATGATTGCTAATTCTTTGCCTTTTTCCTAGTCCTAGAAGATTATAACTGAAACAGAAATAATAGAATATATTCCTGAGGCTATGTAAAATCTTACATCAACTTCTACATCAATGAATAAATTCCTTTTGCAATCTCAATTAAATTAGATTATTGATATCAGTACGATGCATTAATTGTATATGTTTTGCCAAAAAATAATGAATGAGATGCTGTCCATAGAGCAGCAGCACAAAGAGCTCCAGGGTCTGCGACTGAGGCTCCTGTGAACCTCTCCAAAGCATGATCCATGGTAAATCACAGGCTTCAGCCTATCTTCAGTGAAGGCTGGACTGACACTAAAAAATGGTTCATTGACACAGAAATGTGCATTAGTATCTGGATATGCAGGAGAAAATAGCTGATGTGTGGCCTTTCTCAAACAGAATTTAGTCTGGGGGGGTCTGTGAAGAGGACAATTGAAACTGATATTCCTGGTATTAAAGTGTACTGAGAAGAAAGTTTTTTGTCATATCAGGCAAGGTGAAGAGGGAATATATAGGCTGAATTATATAAGAATATGACACTACATAATGTTAAGATGGTGGTCTCTGTTAATGAAAAACAGATGGGAGGACTTCAGCTTGATATTCTAGTGTGAATTTACTTTCCTTCTCAGTTACTGTCATTACCTCATGTTGCATTTTTATAAAATACTTCATTATGATGGCAGGTGAGGACATATAAAAGAGAAAAAATAGCACATTGGAAAGGCTGTTTTCTCTTGAGAAAATATTTAGAGTCTTCCTTAGAAAGCCTACCAACTGTGAGCCAAATTACCTGAGCATAAATCTTCAGTAACACTTTTGAAATCAGTGTAATCATAATGGATTTATAGGAGTGTAATCTGCCTTTTACAGATTATTTACCTGATAAATGCTAATGACTCCTTGGAGGTGAAAGTGGAGGGTATTTGGGATTCTACCCAAAAAATACAAAATGAGACTCTAGTGAATAAATATGTCTTAACTTTGGAACTGTTGCCAGAAAATAATTTCTTCCCAAGAAAATACTAGAAAACCCTTTCTGTATTTTACCCATTAACAGTATAAATGAAGGAAAGCTCTAGAATATTCTCAAATTGCACCAAAGACAACTTCGGCCCACACTGAGTACAAAAAAAAATTTCATCTCCTTTTAATGTTTCCTCATTTCTTCATGACTTCCCTGTGGAGCATTTGAGGCACCCATTGCTTGCTTACCACACTGCTGCAATACCATGTGGCATTCCTCTCACTCAGCTCAGGGCTGAAGCAGTCTCAAGCCTCCTGCTAACCTCTCATGTGCAAGAGCTGTTAAAATTCATTTTTCTAATAATTTCCTGTGGATGGCCAGAAATCCATTTTCCTAAACTATTAATATGAGACCCATGAGACCTGTAAGATAATAACAAATCTTGCTGTATTTTGCCATCAGTTTTGTGTGTTAGTCTGCGTATTAATGAATGGTAGCAATGCCATCTTATTTCAGGTCAAAAATCTTTATCTATGAGTGAACCAAGTGTAGAAGAGGAAGGGTAAGGACAGTACATCCACTCTTTACATTCCTTCCTAGAAATTTCAGAAATTACTCTTATCAGATCAGCTGCATTATACAAAACACAATTCTATGTTTATCAATTTGTGTAATGAATCCATGCCGTAGGGGTTTTAATAGATTACCTCTAAAAATATGTTAGGATAAAAATACATATTTATTAAAGAAGAGGTAGCTTGACAAATACAGAGAAAATTTAAAGCTTCAGGGAAAGGAAATACAACAAATGGAGTCTGTTTTATCTTCTGTATACTCAAAGCATCAGGCACTTAGAAAAACAAAAAATCCTCTAAGCTTAACTTTCAGTATGAAATAAACATTTTGCAGCTTCATGATAACAAAACAAGTAGGTAACTTTGTATCTTAAACCCTTCCTTTTCTTCACACTCACAAAAATAAAACAAGAGGGGGAGAGTATCCAGCCCCCTCTGAAGACATATTTGCTCACTGTTTATTGAAGAGGTAACCTTTTTAAAGAACTCCCTCTGTGTATGATGGCATCCTTATCAGGAATAGTGACCTACTGATAGCCTCTGTTAGAGGCCAGGACACCCACTGGGTGAAAGAAAGGTGTGCTCAGCCATCTGCCAAACCAGCACTGAATCTGCAAGTCTACCCATGCAATCACTAAAGTTGCTCCATGCTTCTCACTCATAATAGGGCTCATGGGATCAGGCTTCAAATGAACCCTGCAGTGTTTCCACTGATGCNAAGGAGAAGGAGAAGGAGAAGGAGAAGGAGAAGGAGAAGGAGAAGGAGGAAGAGGAGGAAGAGGAGGAAGAGGAGGAAGAGGAAGAGGAGAAGAAGAAGGAAAATGAAGAAAAAGAAGAAAAGGAACCAGGATCCTTTTCCATGTCCAAGAGGTTAAAGAGGTGGTGTGCATGTTCCTTACATTTGCCACTGGAAGTAATATTTTCTAATTTTTTTCTTTGGTGAGGATTACTAGTCCATTTTAAGTATGAAAACATTTAAATATTTGAGTAATGACAGGACTTTAGGAACAACAAAGATAGAAATAATTTCTTGTGAGCCAGGAGTTAACTGACATCTTCAGAAAGTATCCCTTAAGGACTGTCTTCACTGGGCATGATGTAGAAATTGTCAGCAAGTTTTTAAATGGTTTTTCCATCTCAGCAAATATTCCTGTGTAGATACAGATAAAACAGTCATAATATATTATTATGGTTTTCTGCAGGATGACTGTCTTTGTTGTCCAGCAATGTCAAAACCAGTTCTCTACATGTGTTTCTAACAGTACAGAAATCTCCTACATGGCAGGCATTTAGGGACCACTGATAAACAGGGAGTCTGGAGCTCTGTCTGTCACTCCTCTGAGTGTGAACCACCAGCCCAGGGCAGCAAGAGCCTCTCTGCAACACAGCAAGGTCCAGCTTGCCTTTGCAAGGGTCTGGTTCCCCCCAGATCCAACACTGGCACTAAGGGGGGGAGTAGTCTCACTGCTCCAGTTTTTTTGTTTAGATATCATTGTGTTTTTCTGAAGCTTTTCCATCATCCTTGAAAGCAGGAAAGTACTAGGGATTAGTGCTGATAAACCTACACCTCTATTTCAGTACAAACTGCTTTCAATGATACTTACCCCACTGTGGACTGTCCTCAGATATTATTGTGCTTGCTGTGTCATGTTTAGTTATTAAGGATATGGACTATGTGGCTGGGTGCTTGACTGCAGGAACTTCTAGGAAGCTGAGGAAGTAATTGTAAAAATAGAAACAACTACAACAAAAATAGCAATAATAGCATGGTTTATTTATTGTAATGGAATAAATTAAAAAATCACAAAAGTATCTACACATACTTCTTTTTCTTTTGATATCTTCCTGAGTTCTCTTGGAGGAAGTTGTCCTGCAAACAAAATTTTTCGATAATATTGACTTGTTTTAATATAACTGTTGATTTCACAACAATGTATGATCTGTCCTCTGACACTGCTTTCAAATGCTTTCTTTTAATACAATCAGTATTCTCCATTCAGGCACTTTTCAAAATTCACATGTTCTGTTCAAGCCTCGCTGTCAAGGTACAGTGAGGGGCTACAGTGTGGCAATAACAGCTTTGCACCAAAGCCCTCATTACCTTTCCCATTGTGTGAAACTTCTTAATGATGCAGGCAGTCTTGATCTACATTTTGCTTGCAAGTGGCAAGAGTTCTTTGGGGCTTTTTTTAGGAGGCTTGGCACATCATTGATCAATGTCTGGAACTCCTGTAAAATGATTGTGAATTTGCCTGCAACCGCCAAATCTCACCCAGGCTTACTGAATTTGTAAAACACACATTTGTAACTGAAAAACCAATCTCTCTTCTTTCCAGGAGATATTTATCAGGCCTATCTTGGCAATAGCAGTACATGGTTTATGGTCAGTTTCAGCTAACAGTGGTGTCCCATAAATAAAGGAATTTTTTTTACAGCCATGGCTTAAGGCCAAAGTCTTCTTCATTCTTTCAGCATATTTACATTCAGTTTTTGTTAGTGGCCTTGATGCATTAGCCACTTGTCTCCAGCTTCAACTGTGTTATTGAAAGAGAACTGTGCCAATATTCGCCTGCAATGCACCCATGAACAAGTTACTTTTGTGCTTATTGTCATAATATTTCAGGACCAGGGCCTCTTTAATTAAATCCTTCAGTTTCTCAACCGCTCTCTTAAGCACTGCATCTGTTCTTTGAGTGTTTTCAAGTAGTCATGCTCTATGACTGCTAGTTCAGACAACCATGTTAGTCATAAACTTCCCTATGTAAATCACAGATCCAAGAAATCATTGGACGCTTTCTTTCTCTTTTCAAGCAATTACTCAGTGATGTCCATAGTGTTGTGATGTTCCCTCCCATCCTTCTGTGCACAACACGCTCTTACCATCTGCCTTTGTTTCACTTTACCCTCACAGTACCAAATCCTTCCAGAGCTGCCCAGTGCCTACGATCCTGATCTTCCGGTGTCCTCAGCTTCTGGGACTGGGCTGGATTCATTGCTCATCTGGCGCCTGGCAGTGGGATACTTCATTCAAAATGAGATTTCAGTACCCTGACAATGGCCTCTGTGGAACAGAAATCTGTGTAGCCAGCTTTTCTATGAAGGTTTCAAGGACACATGCTCTAGAGAAATTTAGCTACACAGCTTCACTGTGTCGCTACCTCCTCATAACATAAACCCATCCTAGGACTCTACTAATGTACATAATTGTGATTCATTTATTGAGAGTAGGAGCTTCATGAAATTCGAATGCATGTACATTAACTTACATGCAGACCTCCTCTCTTGTATCCCTATTTTTGTTTTCTGAGCATGTTAAAATTTGGACTGAAATACACTCCCAATATAGTGAAATACAAACAAAATTTTAAAAGCTGCTTCCTTCTACCTGGAAAACCATTCTTTAGAAAAAAGCCATTAGTGGAAAATGCTTGTTCTGTGAGACCTGAACATGTTAGGTCTGGGATGTTTTTGGATTTTTATTTTTTTTTTTAGCTAATGGCAAAGGAGCCTCACTCTCTATGAATACTAAGCCTTTTATGTGAAGTCCTAGAAATTTTGATCAAAGTTTTAACTTCAGTAGCTGAACTATACACTGTAATTACTGGTATAATACCATCTAAAAAAAGCTTCAATTCAGTGCCATGAAAGCAGGCAGGCAGTCCAAGAAACCTCAAGGTATAGTCTTTCAGGATTCAGACTCTTTTTCTGGGTCTTAAGTTAGGGAAATTTCTTAGTGATTTCACAGCACATTTTCCAGCATGAAATCATCACAATTTTGTGGTAATTGTTCTTTCTCAAACACCTCTAAAGACAAAATATGTAAAAAGTCAAACAAACCACTTATTTAAATATACTTGAAAGTGTACCTTATGGATCAGAGTCCAAGAATTTTCCAGTGCATTATGCAGTGTCATCTAGCTCCTGGCCATGATTCAGAATTGGCACTGGGGCAAAGGAGCCAGCGAAGGAACAGTAGCCTGTTTTGCCTTCTCAAGGGTTCAAAATGTGCTATGGCAAAACTCTGCTGGAGCAAAGGTTTACAGCAGTAACTCCCTTCTGCCCACCTTCTCCCATCTTCCTGGACAGCAAAGAATAATGTTGCCAAAGGCGTAATTCAGTGTGTGTCTGCTGAAATGTGAGAAGTTGCTACCCTCTCCCCTTCCTTTCTATGCCACAGCAGTCCTCGCCACTGCACATTGTCATCTCTGTGACAAGCTAAGAGGATCTGTCCACATGCCCCTCAGTCCTCTGACCCATGAGCCAAAAAGGATTACTTTACTTTCCAATGATGTATCCATATTCCCAGAGCCAACAGGATGCCAGAAGAACTTTAACCAATCTTTCCACTAGACTGAACAAGTGCCCTGATGTTAGCATCTAATCCCCAGCATCAGAAAGGCTGAAGCTCCAGCTAGGAGTTTGAGGGAGTTGATTGTGAAACACTGAACAACTGGAAGTCATTAACTTCCCTTTGAGCAAATAAACCCAAGCTTTGTTGTGTCTATGTGCCTTCAACTTCTCACTCTAAACAGTGTTCATATTCTTAAGACTTGTTGCAGAAAATAGTTTATTCCAAGTAAATACAGGAAATTCCTTTTTGGTGTTCCAATATGTCTTGGAAAAACTCACTGCTGCTGTGGGCTGACATGTGTGCTCAGATCAGTGATCTAATAACCTCCCCTCATTAAAGAATAACCAAATACACTTGGTTTTTTCTGAAACCAGATGAGTGAAGCAACAGCAGGGTTGTACTGAAAGCCCAAATAACCATCTCTGCTCAAAACAAAGGAACCTGCAACACATGTGTGGGCATTGTGGTTTTGCTAGGTATTTTGGTGAAAGACAGGATTAGACAGTGTGCTTATCATTGTGAGTGTATCAGAAGGAACAGCTGGAGTGAGCCTGAACTGCTTCCAGTTGATCTATTGGATCAACATTCAAATTTAAGGAGACTTTTCCTTGTACTGGAAACCCAGGCTGCTGGCAGGCACCAGAAGGGTTGAGAGGGTGAAGTTGGTCCATGACACTGAGCAAAATCATCTCCAGCTGCTCTGAGTCCTGACTATGACCATAAAACTGCCTGATGAGGGATGGAAAGGGGAGTCAAGACAAGTGGTTTTCTGCTGTATGCAGAAGTTTACATGCATTTCTTTGGGGTCAATGTTTGATTGTTTATGTCTGCCCTACTACATTTTAGCTGGATGTTATCAGCTTTGTCAGCCCAAATCTTATTTTTAGCTGTTAGAAACTGGACACAGTGGTCTGGAAGTTAATGAAGCTACATAAACATATCCCAGCACAAAAAAGAATCAGGATTTTCAAAAAGTATACTTTATGCTAGGGACCTTACTATGAACTCAGATGGTGAAATATTTGCATGGTGATTTGCTCAAAAGTTGAAAGATCTTTTTGCAAGCCACCTCTATTATATATGGGGGCTTTATTATGTACCAACGTGTATTTAATTTTTGTCTTTGGAAATGTTCTCATTAGGGCTTCTCAGTGCATATCCAATTTAGATTTAATAAGATAGCACTTGTCCATTAATGAAATGACAATAATTAAAAACATATTTCTTGACATTCAATTTTTATGCAATCAATATATTTTCTTTACCTCTTAAAATCTGGTTTTAATGATCAGTTTGAATTACTTTTATGCAGGAAAACTGTTTTTAATAAATGAAAATTTACAATGTTTTTTCTAAACTTCAATTATTAATGGGAATATGGACTAAAACTGCAGAGTTTAAGAATAAGCAACAAAGAACAAGCAGATAAAAAATTCAAGTGCTAAATGTGAAAAATAATTCATTTGCAGAGTTAAAGATGCTCCTTTAAAATATCCCTGTTTTCATCTATTTCAGTGTGTGAGAATGATAATTTCTCTTTGACATAGCCCAGTTACAATTCTACAAGGAAGAGATTACGACTGATTTCAATGACCACAAAAATGAGAGACTGAAACTCTTGATTCTAGCCTTGGAGATAAATTTGCCTGGACTCACATAGCTCACAAAAACCAGTATGGGATGTCCCCCTCTTTGGCAATTCATCACATAACCCTGCTGGAAAGGATCTGTGGGCCACCCTCTCCATCTGCTACCTTTCTTCACAGGGTGTAACACCCCAGCACAGGTGTCGGGCCAGGCCAAAAATGGAGCAGGGGAGTTTGGAGGTAGAGGCATCAGTGTGACGTGCCTCCTTTTTCTTCTGTCTGAGAGGTCGGGAGGAGAACTGGTGGCACAAACTTTGTAAGTTTTCCAGCAGAAATATCAAGGGCTGCCCAGAAGAACTGTAGTTTTTATGGCCCTTGGCAGAGAAGCACATTAGAAGCCAACCAATTAGGCTGGCATGAAGCATGTGGTTAAGAGACATAATTTTTTGAGCTAATTCCAGCTTTTTCCAGCTATTAACCTGTCCTAAAAGATACAGAATCTAGCCACCAGCCCAGTATATCAGAGGTAAGGGAGGCAAAAATCATGGAAAGGAGTAGTGAATGGTCTCTTCCCTCCCTGGGCAATAAAGCCTTTTCTTAGCAGAGTGTACCCATAAACTGATGATCAAGACATTGTCTTGCAGATACTTTGAAACTAATAAGAAATGATGACTATGTCAAGCAAAGTACTTGCAAGGAGGTTTTGTTATTGGGGGATCAAAGGACAGATAAAAGAGGCTTTTATTTATAAACCACTCCTACTCTTTAACCCACTGGGAGCTGTCATAATATAAAAGACAACCCTTTCTTTGACCTTTCTGTGCAGCTTTATAAAAAAATAAGCATGAGACAAGTTTATGAAAGCATTATTTGAATTCTGGAAATAAAACAGTCATTGTACTCATACCCATAATGCTACAAGCACGATTAGCATCATGTGCAAAACGCAAAAACAACTTGCCAATTAGTTTACCTTAAAACTATTAAGAAGTTCTCTATATTGTAATCTGCTCACAAAAAGAGTATAAAATATGTCAAAAATTTTCTCTTTTGCCCAACCTACATTTTAATGAAAGATAATTTCTTTTTTTTTGGTGTCAAGTTTCCAAGTTTTTTCTGACTGTCCAAAAATACTTATATTTATATTTCTACTACACTTTACAAGACATCCTGTTTTTATTGCTGCTCTAAAACTTATGCTTTGCATTTTCCCTAATACCTACAGTAGCATCACCAGTATAGTTAAAATATAATTCAAAAAGTATTTGCAGTCCATTAACATTTCTTTGACTATGCAGTTTCTAAATCCTACTCTGATCTGAAAGCACCTTTCTTCTAATGTAGGTCTGATATGCAGATTAAAATTAATCTCTTTCTAAGCACCAGTAGCTACATTCATGAAGACTGACACTCTAATTGTCTGTGTCCAAAATTTTGATCCTTCAGCCTCCTGTTCAGCTGCTGCCCAACTTGAAAGGAAGCCAGATTTCCTCTGCTCTTTAATTCCCTCCAGTGAAACCTCCTGGGCACTAAGATGTTTGCCACACACTGAATATATGTGCAATCAGCCAATCCTGCCCAGGGAGCCACAACATACCCTACTCTTGTGCTGACTGCCAGGCATCCTCCCTGCCTGGGTCAGTGTCTCTGTCACTTGCCTACTAGACTGTCTCTTGTACAAAATAACCATGCCACACTGCTCACACAGAACAGAAAGCGCAGCTGAGTGGGAGGATGAAACCAGGGTCCGTATCCTTACCGTGCGTGGGCAGAGTAGCATTTCAGCTGAGTCCTCCAGAGCAACCAGGAAAGCTGGCAGCAGGAGTGGGACTCCAGCCAAGGTTTTTCTCATGTGTTTTTGCTGAAAAGCAACAATCTGGACCAGGCTCCAGCTCCCATCTCTGAATCCAAAAGGAAAAAGCATAGTACTGACTGCTTTTGAGGACAATGTCTCAGTGGCTCCAGTTCTGCACCTGGCTATTTCCTGCTTACTCCCGGAGCTCCCAAAGTTATGGAGCTGAAACTCTATAAATGATAAATGTCTTGGAAATAAGCACCAATATGCAGAAGCCAGGCTCCTTTAGTATGTATAGTACTATATCTTGCTTAATAATTTTAATAATTTATCTGTATCTTGTTACCTTGTCCTCCACTACCTGAAACCTCCAGTCATGATTATGAGTTAGGCTGTATCCTGTTTAAGTCACTTGGAACAGAGAAGTCGTATCTCTGCTCCAGACTGATTGAAGCAAAGATATTCCAGCCTAAAGGAATGACTAATAAGATAAGGTATTTATGCTTCAGTCCTATAATCAGCTTTTGCTAAAGTCTTAAGTTCAGTGGGCTGTCTTGACTGTGTAAAATAAGAGAGGCAATTCTGATTGCATGTCGCATGTAACTTGGACAACTGAGATGAGCTTCTCCATTTTAGCATCTCTGGACATCTTTGCTGTTTTGGAGATGGACAGTGGAAATACTGAACTGCCTAATAAGTAGACTATTATTTTACAGTATTTCTTCCAGACTGCTGCCAAAACATATTCACAGAAACTTGCTCTCCTATTTTCTACCCTAATCTGGAAATCTGTCCATTCGCACAAACTCTGAAGAAATTTCTACTTTGCCTGCTAGTCTGAGCGAGACAAAACCTCTGAGACTCACATAGTGTTTCTCCAGGCTATAAGTTAGGGTCAACACTACACTTCAGTTCATCTCACTGAACTGAACTGAACCTGCACTTATGGTATGTCATGAGATCTATTTGTTAGCAATGACAAACATAAATGAATGGTTTTCTGCTGACAGGTCCATTCACTGAAGACCTGAATTAGTGAGGGTTGTGCATGGCTGACATGACAGGCATGACTCCATGAGTATTCCTGAGCTTAACTCTGACCAGAAGAAGTGTATGAAGGAAGAGGAAAGAGGAAGGGGAAGGGGAAGGGGGAAAAGGAAAAAGGAAGGGGAAGGGGGAAAAGGAAAAAGGAAGG
>VWZN01002359.1:195292-205627 GCA_013396955.1 Regulus satrapa | reverse complement strand
CCCCCTCCCCTTTGTAGCTATTTTGCTAACTCTGAGAGGTTAAAAGTAGCAAGATCTACACAATCTTCTAGTCTATCATGCTGTCAGTTTAAATTGATGCCTCCGGAATATCTTCTCATGTTTTGTCTGTCTTGGGTTTCTCTTGCAGCTGGAGGCTAGAGGTGATCATGAGATCCCAGAGAGCAACTTATTCCCCTTTCATCCACTTCAGAATATTAATCTGTTCTGAACAACAAGAAGAAAATGTATAATGTGCAATGTATGTGTGTGTATTTATATGTTTGCATTTATCTATATTTTCATCTAAAATTACTTTTCATTTTCTTTCACCTATTTGCAAAAAAAAATTTAAAACAAAAAAAACCAAAACCAAAACCAAAACCAAAACCAAAAACAAAAACAAAAAAGACCCAAAGGCAGAAAGCCGGAGTAGTTCTTATAGATTTAATTAATAAAACATATGCTTGACAGAAGTTCAGAAAAGCATCTGCCATTTCATTTTCAGAAGTTCCAAGTTTGCAATATGTGTGGCATCCTGCTTCCAGCCTGGATAATTGCATTCTTCCTACCTGTGAATGTTCCTGTCATTTCAATTGGATGCAGGGTTTCTTCCACACTCCTTTGCCAAATTATTCTGTGCTGCTGCTGTGTAACCTTAAATGGCTGCCATGACAATCCAGAGACAATTTTCTATTTGCTCAGAAGCTCAACATAAAGTTTTGACAGCTCAAGGAAGGATTCAGCCTGCTGTAATGCCTGCAGATATGAAGGATGTAATTTTCAAAACTTTGCTTTGGGATTCTGGAAACATTCTACATTCATTTCTACATTCTGAAAGTGTAGAAAGCCTGATCATATGGTCAGGTGCAGTCATTCGTTCATCTGAACTGGGGATTTCATTTTCAGAGATCTTTAGAAACAATAGCCATTCAACCAGGTGATAAGAAGTATTGGCACAAGCAAGTGCCAGGCATGTGCAGGTGCATTGCCCCTAGGGCAGGACCTGAAGGGCTCATCAGGCTTTGCACATGGATAGAAGCACTCCTGGACCTGCACTGGGCCATGAGCAGATTTTTCTGCTACAGAGTTTTCCAGCAGGTAACTTCCAGCAGAAGTGGGGTAAAACTGAGATGCTGGTGAGCATTCCAGTTTCATGCAGGGCAAAAGTTGACATGTGGGCATAAGAGGGCTTTGTTGCCCTCTTTGTTGTTGGAAAGATTGAGAGTTGGAAAGCAAATGAGCAAATAAAAGCATAAAAGATCTCAAATCTCCCTCATACCCTCTACAGTTTAGGTTCCCTTTTCCTGGTGGGCTGGACCTGGAGCCTTTTATCCCTGCAGAGTGACAAAGTCACTGCACAGGCATTTTGTGCCCAAAACAGTACTAATTGTTTTCCAAGCTGTAGTTTTAGGATACAAAATGCTGGAAACAAAGAAAAACCTTCTGCAAGAAAGACTGGATATTCCTCTGTCTTATCTTTTGACCGTAGCTTTAATTTGTGCAGAATGAATAGTGTAAAAAGTGGATTTGGTTACATTTTGCTAATTTTGATGGAAAGCTCCCATTTTATATAAATTCCTGGGGAAAAATATTCATTTGTAACATAAAAAGTAGTTGTGAAGAGGAACATTTTCCACAAAAAATACTTTTAAAGTCACACAAAGATCTCTTTTCAAAAGGAGCCTTAACTTGGAATTCACTAGCTTCAATTGCTCCAGCTGAGCCATGTTTCCCTGAGGTGTGAAGATTTCTGATCTGATGGTTCCAAACAGGAAACAAAAAGAAGCTTTGGGAATCCTAATGAGCCTGGCTTTGAATAACTACCATAGCAAGGTTATTTCAGAGCTGCAGACCCTGGATGCCCTGAAATATTCTTTGTCTGCTGTACAGAGACTTGCCTGCATCTTTAGAGGAGAGGCCTAAATTATAAAAGGCAAAACAAAATTAAAACAAACAAAACCAAAAAAGGTAAGCTAGTGGTCTTTCCTTCTGGTTATTAGAGTGGGGAAACTGTGATGGGGATTTTTTAATGTAAATTCCTTTTAGATTCCTGGCTGTACATCCAGAACCATGAATGACAATGAAGTGGCTCCTAATCAGTCACTAAGCAAGGTTTATTAATACACAATCTGTGGGAAAGGTAAACTTTAGAAAAGGCAAGTACCTGAGAAAGAAGGACAGCTAGCAAATTGGAAAAGAATCCAATTTCCCCATGAAATAACAAGTTAGTCACTTAAATGACATTAAATTGATTATTTTCTCCCCCCTGGAACTGTGCAGTTTTTTCTGGCATACATAATAAGGGCATGAAAGCATATTTCAGTTTGGTTTTATCTTTTTTTTCCCACAGAGACTGTGTTTACTCTGTAGTTTTCAACCTGAGTTATCAAGTGGGTGACCTAAATATTAACAATGCTTTCCCTTCAGAGCTTTGTGAGTTACTGGACAATTCCTGTGTGTATGGGATACATCTATGTATAGTGCTTTCCAGAAATTGAGGATATCATATCTGAAGCACTTGAGTGATTTGAGTTGTGTTTGCACAGGCAGGCACACACAGGCATGAAGTCTCTGCCTCCACTCGGCACTGGTCTGAGAAGACCCACAAGATTGTGGTTTTGTTGTGTCAGCAGAACTTTAACACAGATGGACAGGCTGCTGATACCTATTTTGGCATCTCTACTCAGAACTGCAGTGGACAGTGTAAATAAGGTATGTTTTCCCAAGACCTGTCAAAACTGAGATTTAAATTCATAGCAAATTAAAGGCATCTTTCCCTTTAAACCTCACTCCAGAATTTTTGGTTTTGGTGGGGTTTTTTTTTTCAATCCTCTCTTTATTGGCTACTGAATTTTCACACCTAAAATCTTAAAAAGGAAAATAAAACAGATAAACTCTTTTCTGTCTTTCTTCACTTATAAAAGATGACAGAAATTGCCATCTGCCCCATAAAGCTGTGTTCCGGGTACACTATGTTCTTTTGACACAGAGGAAGTGTAGATGTAATAGGACAAAAATACTCCTTTTGTATAGGAGTATCTGCTATCAATAGCTTCTGATATTCTGTTTACTAACATACACTTCCTCCTCAAAATCTTTTCTAATTTGAGAAAGGAATGAGAGCAAATTTGAATATAGTTGAAATAAAAGCTTCTCATTGCGCACCTAAAGTAATTGCAAATGCACACAATGTCTCATGGTAGCAAATACATTTTGGTTTGCATTTTATCTCCCTCTTCATGTGTGAATGTGGGCATTATAATGGGTATCTTCTTTCACTGTGAGAAGGTGGTCAGTTGAACACTATCCTTTTCAGAACCAGCTGTTCTTTTTTGAAAATGGATGTTTTCTCCCTCTTTTGTGCACACTGGAGTAAGTTTTAAAGCATACAGGTTTTTCCACCTGACACCACACCCCAAAAAATCCCTGTGCCTAAGTATAGGAAGGACTATTGCTGCAGAATTAGTAATTGTTAGATGCATCAGTCAAGGATAAGGCATGAGGTAAGGTCAAGTGATTCATGCAGCTTGAATCTACCCTTAAGCTAAAAGCAGGTCTGAGGTAATCTTATGCATGGCTGCAGAAGCCACTCAGGGATACAATCACTTAAGCCTATAGACTACATAAAGAAAATACGTGCTAAAATTACAACAAAGAGTCATATTTTCTCACTTACTAGTAACAAGGAGAAATAGTAGCAAATCACAGCTTTTCTTCACAGTTCTGTTGAAGGAGGCATTACCCTGGTTATCCCCCGCCATCAGCTCTCAGTGCTTCTTCCCACAGACATCCCCTCTCAGTAAGCCACTTCTCTGTGGTTTTCTGCTGGTGCCATCCAGTGCAGATGGCAGATGCCTGTGCAAATTCTATCAGCTGTACCAGTAAAATTTCCTGTGTTGCTCCAACCCTCCCAGGTCTCCAGTTTCCATCCTCATCTTGGAAATGAGCATATATCTTTCAGCCCTACAGAGAGGAGCGGGTGATCTGCCTACAAATGTTTCCACATGCTTTCAGTCACTACTGTTCTGTCATGTGAGTCATCATCAGAGCTCCCCCAACTTCTGCCTTTACTGTTTAGGCTGTGTAATAACTTAGGTGTTTTGCTGAGAAAATGAAATTACTACCCTTGCAGTTTCTAACAGGCCCACCATTGATTACACAAAGAACATAGAGACTCTGCAGTACTTAGAGGTAATGCATGTCACTTTCGGGAACAGATTTTCCCTATTCCTACCAGTTGTTAAAAAAATATTTGTTTCAGTTTGTTCTACCAGTAGAACAGCAAAGACTCTTTCCACCCTTTTAAAGTTAGGCTTTAGTGCAAGAGGCACATTAGATAAACACCTTATTTGCAGGGTGAAAATTGTTATTAGATAGTGCTTTGGAGAAAAGCTGTTTCAGGGAGTCACCATTCCCAGTATTTGGTGTTACATCATGGTTGGGTCAGTGACCTTTTCAACTTGGCTGGCAATCCACTGAGAAACAGCTGTGGTGGTTTTTTTTCTCTTGAAATGCAAAAAGGAAATTCCATGCCTTAATGTCTAGAATTGTTAGCATCCCCGCAGTAAATTTCTGGGGGATTTTGTAGAGCACTTGGTGCTGTTTTTTAACTGTGAAATGCTGATTTGTTTGTCATTTATAGGGGTTACCCTAGGGTGATCCAACACAGTTTAGTCTTGAGTCACTTTGGTCCTTGTACCTATAAAATGTTGCAGACCTTTAAAACTGCAATGGGAAACAGATTACCCAGAGACATATTTTACTCTCAGATGCTAAAGAGGTTTGAGCAAAAGCAACTGATCATGGCATCTGGACACTGCAATTTTTCTGTTCTCATGCTAGCTCTGATGAAACATATGCCAATGTCAATCACTGATATACCAGGGAAATATCTACTGTTTTCCAAGTAAAAAAGGTAAGAGTGTATGCCAAAGTGAATGGTCAAAATGTGAAATGGAAGAAACATGAAATGCAAGTGTAGTTTCCAGAGTGAGACTGAAGACATCCAGGGACCTAATGGAATTAAGGAATGAATGATGTAACTGCATGTCTAGCAGTAATGTTTGCAATAGGTAGATTATTATAATATTCAGTGATAAGCAACTCAGCTCTGCTGAAGTCAAAATCATTTTAGAATTTATTCCAGTGGCGGACATAGCTTATGACAGGCAATTTGAAAAATCCTCACCAAGACTTCAGTCTTGGTGATAGGATAATCAGTGATTATCCTATGGACCTGAATGATAATATATATTTTATTTGTCACGTGGAATGAAAAGATCAGGTCTGTGTTATTTTAACAATGCCCATGCAAAGACTTGCTCCTTACTTACCTCTGTTGCCATATGGCCTGGGGAATATCCATCATGAATAGTGCCAAACTCTTGAGAGACAGAGGCAAAGGTGAGTGAAAACAGCTCAGGGCTGTGGAATAGTGCTGGAAAATAGAGCTTGCTTTGGGATTGCCTACCCTCAAGTGAGAAAGCTCAGGTTGAACTGATTATACTGGGAGGGACAATGACATTTAATCACTTCACATATAGATGAATTAAAATCAAGGAAATTCATAGATAGAAATTCCAGTTGTTTGTGTCAGAAGGGAGGAAACCCAGCTGGACTAAAAAAATGCAAGTTATCTGTTGCTTCCATTCCTCTCTCACCACTCAGCTCCTTGCATATCTCCACATGTGGCCTTTTCTCTTGTCTCTGCATCTCTGCCATTGGTCTCTCAGTTTCTGCACACACACAATTCCTCTTTGCAATGTAAAACCTTTTATAAATAAATTTAAAAGTACTCTACTACCTCTGTAGTCAGTTTGTACTAATTACTGCTATATGCACAATAATCCTGTGACTTTGAAGTCATGAAAACTACGTCCTTCCTCCTATCAATCCTGTGTGATGTTGTTCACAGACCCCACAGTCTTTCTCTTGCTTGGGGACTAAGAACTTCCCTCCTGTTTTGAGGAACTGAGCAGGGAATTTCTCATCCTCATGAGAAAACTAGCACCAGAGCCTAAAATGTCAAGGGGAGAAGCAAGATAGGGTTTGTCAATGTATCAGAATTGTTTAATTTGTGTTGACTGTTCTTTCTCTTACAGTATTCCTTCAGGAAAAAGGCTGTCACTCTATGTTACTTTCTCTGTGGCACTCTATGGGGTTCTTCTGCTTATTCAGACAATTTCAAAGGAACTGTGAAATAGGGATAAAATTCTATTTTTCAAGGAAAGAAAAGCCTCACTATGAATGATTTTAGAAAACAAGTGACACAATAAAGAGATATGGTTTGCAAATGACTTGGACATAAATAAGGTAGTCCAAGTGAGACAAGTCTGTGAGGATCTTCTGCCTGAGTAAAGAAAGCTAGGTGGCTTGGTGGTAGATTAAATTCCTTGCAGACAAAGGCAAATTAATGTAAGTTGGAAGGAAAAATCAGAATTACATATTGCTTGGCTCTAAATTAATCACAACCGTACAGCAAAAAAAGTGTCACAACAGACATCTTAGCCAAACCATATGCTCTGAGAGCAGCAAAAATTGTTGGCAAACTGATAGAATGCAGGAGGAAAAAGATAGAAAACAACATTGAAAACAATATAGTATAATTATATAAGCCAGTGACATGTCCTTTCTGTTTCTTCTAGGTCAACCAACTTGAAAATAATACTTCAGAAATACTAAGGGTCCAGGGAAATAAATGAAAAAAATTATTTGAGGAATGGAAATGGGGTGTGAGTTTTTTATATAAGGAGAGTGTGTAAAGTGAGTAGGTTAGATTAGAGAGGAAAAAGAAGTGACAGCATGACAGAAGTGTACAAACTCATTATTGCTGTAAGGAAGATTGCCTTCCCCACAAAACAAGAGCATTGGGACATGAAACTGAATAACAAGACATTTACAATCAGTAAAACAGTCCCTTTTATATAATGTTTAATGGGTGAGTTAGACATCTACATGAGCAATGGGAACAGAAAGATTTTGTTGGAAAAGAAAAGAAACAGGAAAAGATTTACATCTGCATGATTTGAGTCAAAACAATAATACAGTGTTAAAGAGCAATTTACCCCTATGGGCAGGTTGTACTCTTAATATCCTTTATGAACCATTTTTCTGAGAAGAATTTAGGCAAACTTTGAAGCAGGGTACTGTGATCAATAGCTCACATCTGCTCTCACACTTAAAGCAGCTGTGTTCTGGCCTTGTGCTGTGGTGACAGCTAGCAAGACCTGCACCATATATAAGCAACACACCTAAGGCACTGGAAGGAGCTGAGGTACCAAGTTGCCTTACCTGAGGTTCCCATGACACAAACACTTGTGGATGTGATAGTTAGGCCAGTGCTGTGCAGACTCTTTGGTGTCAGTATGCCTGTCCCATTCATCATAATTCTTGATAGGCAACCCAGCATGAACAATAACTTTAATTAATTAATAACTTTAATTAAGCAATTCGCTTCTCCAAGATTTTCAGATCTGTGGTGGTCCATGATTCAAAAAGGCATCCAAAAACTTGGGAAAGGGAAGCCACATCTGGAAAAGCTGGATGCATGCTAGCCTTATCTAGACTTGGCTGCATAGAGTTGGGTGGGTGAAGTGCTCTACTGAGAGCAGAAATCTGTGGAGATGCACCCACAAACTTTACTGTGTGAGTAAGGACAAAAATTTCAAGCAAATGTAGTCAGCAAGTAATTGCTCAGGATCACTTTACCATGTCTGACATCTTAATATAAACTACACACATTTGTTTATATTAAAAGCATAGAAATATTTCTTGATGATGTGCTGGCGGAGTAATTTCATTCAATAATTAGATGGCTATCTTTTGTCTTGCTCCAGACCGGAAGTTAAGCAGTTTCTTGTCAATCTCATCATCTCCTTTTCTAGGTACATGTTAGCTATATGTTAACTAGAACATGTGGAATTTCTTTTCCCTTGCAAAATGATATTTCAGGAGATGTTTCCATAAAACTTCTGTGTGAAACATGCCAGACTAACTGGTTCTCCAGGGTATTTCTGTGGTCTAAAGGAGAATAAATCCAAACCCTTGGTCTGATTGAGATGTAGCATTTCATTCTGATTCCAGCTGAAATCAATGAGTATTTCCTGTGTTCCCATTAGCCAGTTGTGGCACATAAGGCCTGTGCTCAGAGCAGGCAGTTTCATTTTCACTTCAGCATGGAAATCATATTTCAAAAATAGTAAATTCTGCCAAAGAAATATAACAAAGAAATAATATTTCTATGGGGACTATGGACTGCTAAGTGTTACATTTTATTAAATGGCTCAATAACTATATTGCACTTCGTCTTGTCTGGCTCACTCAAATTGCTACCTTGCAGAAAGATTTTCTCTAAGGTCATCCTTTCACAAGAGAAACTCATGAGTCAGTTGCTCAACCCTGTGGACAAGCAAGCCCAGAGATACCTGCATATGTAGTGGTGATGCAGCTGCTGAATTTGTGAGCATTCATAAAACGGTTGAGATTAGAAAGGATCCTTGGAGATCATGTAGTACAACAGTACTAAAACAGGGCCATTGACAACAGGTTGCCCAGGACCATGACAACAATTTTTAGCAGAGTGTGCTGTGATAGGGCAAGGGGAAATTCTTTAAAAGGGCAGGATTAGAAAGAACAGAATGAAAAAAAAAACAAAAAAACTTTTGCAATAAGGATGGTGAAACATAGGAAAGACTTCCCATTGGTGCCTATTCTTAGAAACATTCAAGGTCAGGATGGATGGGGCTCTGAGAAACCTGATCTAGTTGAGAATGTCCTAGCTCATGGCAGGTGCTTGGACTAGTTGACCTTTAAAACTGCATTCAACCCAAACCATTCTATGATTTCAAGTCAAGTTTTGAACACCTTCAAGGATAGTAGTCTGTCGAGTGTTTAAATTACCTTAGAGTAATAGCTTTTCCTTCTCTTATAATAGAATTTTCTGCCTCTTGGATTCTCACTTGGCACCACTGATAAGAGTCTGTGTCCATCTCTTTTACTCTCCTCATCAGATGATGACTGATACTGATAAGGCACCTCCTGAGCTTTTTCTTCTCCAGGTTGAACAATCCTGTCTCTCCCATGCTCCCTTTGTAAGGTACTCCTGACCCTTATCCACCGGAGTGACCCTTTGCAGAACTTGCTTCAGCATCTCTGTGTCTCTCTGATCCTAGGGAGCCCAGAACCCATCACAGTACTCCAGATATGACCCAGCAGCATGGAGCAGCAGGGAAGGATCACATCCCTCGACCTGATCGCAATCATTCTCCTAGTGCAGGCCAGCATGCTGCTGGTCTTTTTATGTTACAAGGATGCATTGGTGGCTAGTGGCAAGACATTGTCCCCAAGAACTCCCAGGGTCTTTTCTGCACATCTGCCTTCCATCTGGCCAGCCCCAGTGTACTTGGAGTTATTTTTCATTAGGTGCAGGAGGTGAGACTTACCCTTGATGAACTCCATGAGGTTCCTGTTTGTCCACTTCTCCAACCTGTCAAGGCTTGTCTGAATGGTAACACAACCCTCTGGTATATCAGCCATTGCTTCCAGTATTCCCGTAGCTATACTGATGTCTAGTGCTTTCTACAAATACAGGGGACAAAAGTGAGGAAAGAAATATTTTCAAGGACTGCTCCGGAAGGCCAAGACAGTCTTCAGTAACCCACAAAGTGTTAAGCCTCTAAAACTGCAGAAGTTCTGGTGATAATGAAAACTGAGATGGTTTTACCATTTCCTCCTACTAGGCCAGGCTTTTAGGTTTTGTTTTCGAACTGATGCTTGATTTTTCCTTTTGCCTCCTGTATCTTAAACTCCTGTTGTTTGCAGTTGAAGAGAGGACTTCAATCTGTCAGGAAAAGACATAGGCTAAAAGAGTATTCATTATTAGACACTCTTGCCCGTAGTACTGTTGAGCTCAATGGCTTTCTTCCAGGCCTTTGCCTAAACTTTACTGCTTGCATGGAGGATCTGAAGAATTATTATCATTCCCATTTAGGTTTCCAACACCGTCATGGGTTGCAATGCAGGATGTGGCCAAGGGTGTGTATTCTGTCCCCATCTGTTGAACCCAGGTGGGACAGTTTCCTTTATCTTCTCCAAGACCCATCTTTGTGTTTTGTTAATGGGCCATTATGGCTCAGATTGCAATGCAGGATGTGACCAGGGGTGTGCATTCTGTCACCATCTGTGAGCCCAGGAGGGGCAGGGTTCTTATCTCTTCACCATCCACCCTGCTCCAGGAAGAGATCATTCTGTTTAATGGGCCATGGAGTGACTGATAAAATGACAGCATTCCATCGTAAAACGCTCCACCCAGGGGGAGGAGCCAGGCATTTCCAACTG
>VWZN01002359.1:165904-177907 GCA_013396955.1 Regulus satrapa | reverse complement strand
TGAGTTCATGCTCTGTCTGCCTTAACTACCAATGACTGGGTCTAAATGCTCTGTATTGGCTGTTCACAGAAGTCAGAGTATTCTCTTCCTGCCTTTTGAAGGTTTTTTAAGCAGCCTGAACATTAGCCTTGTGACATCTGAGCCTTGTGATATGTTGTTTTAACAAATGTTTTTCAAGGGCTTTAAATTCCTCAGGGCTGTACATCCCATCTGTAGTCACACATCTTCTTTTTGCAGCATGACCCCTGCTCCCATTTCTGCCTGCTGGTTGCCACTCCCTGCAGCAAAACTGGAAGTGACTGGCCCCTCTTTGCATGCCTGTCCAACAGGCTGATACCGTTAAATAAACCCTCAAAATTTCAGCCCATGCAAACTGGATTAGCACAAACTCCTACTTGTGTCAAGTGCCACACACGTGGGTGTTCCTGTGGGCAGAGCTAATCCTGCAGCCTAGCCAGCTGCTCTGAGAAGGGGAGGTGAAGGGGAGGTTCACTGTCCCTTGGGTACAACCTCCTGCTCATCCCACACTCTCTAGGGAGGGGTGCCTTGCTTAGAATCTCTGTTGAAACACCTAGCATATGTGGGTTTGTGTAGGGGAGGGCTAAATAACAAGCAAATTATGTCTTCTCAAGTTTCATTTTATATCCTTTCATGTGGAAACTAAAGAGGACTGCAGATTGTAGTCAAATAGCAGCAAAGCCTACCCTTTTATGCATGCCAATCCTCCCTGTGCAGTCCTCTCAGATTTCTTATCCACATCCTCTCTGTAACTTTTCAGTGCCCAGCCTCACCACTAGAATTTTTCACACCCTATGGACCAATTATAATCTCTAATCATTACAGCAATCGGAGTAATTTTTCCCTATGGCAAACAGAAACAAAGGATGGCAGCTCACCAGAAATCTGTGTGAAAGAATTCTGTATACTGTGCAAAACACATTAGTAAGTTCAGTGTCACAGTTGGAAGAGAAATTTCCTTTAAGTTGGAGAACACTTTCATCCTTACAAAATGTACATAATGCAAGATGATTTATATCTGTGGTTGATCAAAATATTTGCAAATAGAGACATGTGCATATTCATATCCCTAAAATATTCCTTATGCACCCTCCATCAAAGCAGTCCTCGGTAAATATAATGCACAAAAGTTCCGCAGGGGCTGACTGTGGTATCTCAACTCTCTTCATAGCTGAGTGCACACAGTTTTGGAGATGTTCTCCCCAGACAGTTCCACTTCAGTGTAGTAACTCCTTGTGTACACAAGAGATATTATTTAACATATACAAACTGAATGTTGACCATGACAACATGTGTGTGTGACCATGCTCACACACAACAACTGCTAACTCTGTACAGAGGCAGTGTGGACACGAAGTGCAAGCAAAAACATGTCCATGCAGAGTCTGAGAGATGATAGATCATGTTGATACACAGTCATGATCATTCTTTCTGAGGATGTCTTTGCCAGTTATTTTTAGAGTTACTCTTCTTTTTCAGTTCTTAAATCCAAAATACTTGGTAAAGCCTATAAGAAGACAAAAAAAAAAAAAAAATATCCTTCACAATACAGATGAAACTGAAGCTGTGCAGGGCAAGTTTCACTTTTTGCAAATTCTGCATGGACAGGGCACATAGCAGTCATTTGAGATAACATGAAGGTACCTTTTTGTTACTGAGGCTACACAGTGAATTCGGTTTCTACTAATTTCTATCCTGCAAATCTGGGCCACTTATTTCATGCTGTATTTTATTGTATTTAGCATAGTATTGCCCTGAAATGTGCAGTCAGTTACACAACTTCCTGTTTTAAATTCCATGGTAACTATTCTCCTGCCAAAAGGGATTGCTTTTAATAGAATTCTGCCCCTTTTTGGCAATATGTCATTATGTATACCCCATTCCCATCCTTATTATTCATGTTCTGTATCAAGAGACTACAAGCTCATGAGGTGAAATTCAGCCTGTGATAAACGTGGTGGCAGGCCTCCTGGGCATTCAGGAAAGCTATGTTCCCACTAGAGTTGTTGAATTCCCACTACACATTTCTGCTAATGAAGCAGCTCCACTAATTGCACTGGAAGAAAAGCCCTAAAACAGTCACATCGTTTTTCCTCAAAGCAAATAGACCTGGCTATATCCTTTGATTCTCACAGTGTCTCCTGCACTTTTAACCTCTGGCTGCAGTCATGCAGGGTCCATCAGGAGATGCCTCCCTCAGGACATCCCTGGAGCAGCCAACAACCCTCTACCCACCATTGCCTAAACTCATAACAGGGGAAGAGAATATCTCCCGTGGAATACATGAAGGTTGCAGATCTGACAGAATAAACTTCACTGTCACCCTTTTTTGTTGTTGTTTCTGTCTGCTTTTATTTTAGAAAGTTCCGTTTTTACATGGGGGTAATGCCTGTGGATATAATCTCCAGGCTTGTAGAACCAAAATATGCCTCCAATAAATTTTCTACAGGGTTCATATTCTTTGTTTTCCTGATTGGTTTAATGTACTTTTGTTGCGAATTTCAGTTGTTTTTGTAGCAAGCACAGTAGGTACCATGCATAACACTAAATGCAGATGGATTTCTTTGTGAAGTGTAACAAATACAAATACAAATACAAAAAGAAAAGCACATGTATGCATATACGTACAGACACATATTTATATGGTACAAGATAGTGTATTCTATTTATCATAGAAACGCAATACAATAAGATTTGAAGTGTATATTATTTACATGCATAAACATATTGTGGACTAAAAAAAAAAAATTATTTTCACACTTTGCCCTTTCCTCTGGAAAATATTGTTTGAAGAATTCCCTACCAGTGCAAAACATCTGCTACAAAACATTTTCACAAGCAGATTTTTGTAGCTTCTTCATACTGAACATGCAAATTAATGATCTCTTTCTTTTAAAGTTTTTGTTGGTTTGTTTGGGTTTTTTTTCTCAGAAAACAAAAGCAAAAAGGAAGGGATAGCCTTACATTTCAGTTACAACATTTTATATTGTACAACATTTCTATATTTGAAACACTATACCTCATATGATCTCTTCTCCTTCATAACTGATATTACTAGTCATACAAGATATCTTCTGCATGACAGAACTGGTAACTGTGCTAGCAAAACCCCTTAGTGGAAGAAATATGCCATGAAACCTTAAGATATGAAAGAGAAGTAAGACCAGGAAGGAAATGTTTCTCCGTCAATATAGCAATTAAACAGAAAGAGTTTGAGAAATGTCTCAGAAACATCAGTACACCAGAAAGTGTGGCAACCCATCCTAAGTAGTTGTTTCAGAGACAGCACCAGAAAATGTGGTCCTGCCTTCAGACATTCATTTGCCTACTTTTGGGCCAATAAAATACTGTAAGCATTATTCATGGTCCACCACCCCTCTTTGTTACAATACTTAACCAAAAAAGATTCAGAATTGAAGAGAAAACACTACTGACCATCTTGAGGTCTGCTCAACACCCACATTACACAGTATGAAAACAGCTGCTCTAAGGCAACCAAACACTCAGCTGCCATGGTATTCGATTCACCTGCTACCTGAATAGTGTGAAAACAAAAATTAGGCCGCATAAATCCTGCTCTCCCTGGAGACCCAAAATTATTTTACTTAGTATGGGCCGTGGGCCTGTAGTGGGAGTGTGGGAGTAGTGGGCCTGAGTAGTGATGTGGGAATGTTAGAGATAACCATAACAAACCCACAGCGCCTATCTCTACTTCTCCAAGCACAACAGTACTATAAGTGGCATTTGAGAGTGGAAAAGCCACCATCCCATCATGCATTTGTGTGGGAAAGGAGGTGTCAAGGGCTGGTCATTACAAGACAAAGTTTGATGTGTTTACACTGAAGCCTTCAACATGCTGCTCATTCCAGTATAAACAGATCAAAGGAAAGTGTATTATTATGTATTTGTGCAGCCCCAACAGTATGCTAGGCACTTAATTTGCTATCTGAGGCTGTTCCCTTTGCTGTGATATTTCAGCCAGGATTTCCTATTCATCACATTGATCCCACTCTGAAGCTGGAGCACAAGGTCAGCGATCATTGGCTCCGTCATGCTCAAAGGCTGCAGTGCTCTGGTAATTAAGACTGTTAGATGGGAGGGCCTCTTTTCCTGCTATTTGATGTAGAGTAGGTGCAGATGAAAGATTTATAGTTTTAATTCAAATACACGACTTGTCTTGGCAACTTAATTGTGTTTGCAGAGAAGTTCTGGACCCTTTCTCTTGCCAAGTCATTACAGAAAGGCCTCACATCTTGAATCTACCAGGAAGCTGTTTGGATTAAAGAAGTAACCAAAGGGACTCTGCATTAGTACTCATAGAAGCAATAAACGTTTGCTTGTCCTTCTGCTTGTAGTAAACCTGCTACTTAAAATAGCACATTTAATACTTTGAGACCAAAGTAAGTACATGTTTTCCTTTCTTTCCTGTATCTATATTCATCTCTCTAATTAGAATTTTTTATAGCACCCTTATTAAAATCAGTTACTAGTAAACTGAACAGCTAGACAGAATAGGATTCTAAAACTAGATAATTGTTTCTTTAATAAAGATATTATTATAAATAACAAAGTATGGTTTGATTCTATGAGCAAAATTGCTTCTACAGTTGTTTTATTACTTGTTTTTTATAAATCTTATTATTTTTATTACTTGTGTTTATAAATCCACATTTATAAAAATATGTTCCTTGTACCTGTCTACTAAGCAGTAAACATCAGGTCCACAGGGAAAACTCCCTAAAGGTCAGGAGTCACTCAAAGCATGCAGACAGTGCCTGCAGCTTTTTCATGAACAGGTACATAGTGTTTGAGTTCACACAGACTGCTTTGATCATCACCCTTGGCTTTTGGCAACAGCTGCCAACAGAGGCAGGCTATTGCTGTCTGAATAGATAGACATGTTTTTGCCAGCAGATTATAGAATAAATCCCAATAGGTGAGGTAGGAAATCCATTGACACAGAGGCACCTCTATTCTGTGTCTGGTTCTGGGAGAAGTGACAGATGGTCAGATGGCTGGAGACAACACACCTTGTCCGTTCTTTGGTTCATTTGTTTTGGGCATGGAATCTGCAGAAGCACTGCAAGTTTGGGATCTGGGGCCTCACTCCAGCTCTGTCTGGTATGACTCTTCATGCAAACTGGCCCTTCAAAACCAAGGAAACTCAGCTTGTGGATTTTTTTTAAAGGAAGCTTTCTAAAAAAGTCTAGGTTTCTGCATTTATGTGGCTGTCATTACAGAGCATCTGAGCATTTTACAACCATTGCTGCAATTGTCCTGGTAAAAGGAGCTGAAGCACAGACTTAAAGACTGTCATTTAAAAAGGCATTTCAGCCCCCAAAGTGGCTGATAGTTTACTGGTGATTCAGATGTCTTTAGCCAGGCATTTTTCTCAGCGTAGATAAGTATCTTCAAGCTCATAAAAGCCCTTAGACTGTTGCTATCCAGGGTCCTGTGGGAAGCAGAACAAGAAATTTAACCCAAATGTCATGAGTTTCCAATATCCAGCATTTTCTCCACATATACACTGCCAGCAAGGTGCAGCTCAAGGCACAGGCTACCTTGCAGGTCCTCTCCAAAAGGAAGAGCAGAGGCAGCAAGGTGATGCACATGCTGTTGAGAAGAAGTGCAAATGAGGGATCCAAGGAGGAGAGGAAATATCACCTCCCCAGGACCCCCAGCTCCTACTGCCTTTGGGAAGTTGTGTTTCACTCCTGATCCCTGCAGGCCAGTGGCTGCAGAGAATACTTAAAATAGCATGAAGAAAGGGCAGGCACCAGGCTGGAAACTGGAAAAGCTGAAAGCAACTGGATTTGCACTTGAGAAGAGAGTTGTTTGTCAGGGCTTTCTTTAGGCAATTTTTCCAGCAAGTACCATGACTGTGCAACCTGGGTCTCATCTTGAGTTCTTGCCTGAGACCCTGGCCCGTGGTCATCTACCGTGGCATGAAGCCTTCCCAAGAGCTGCTCCCACCCATCCCAGGGCAGCCTGCACCCAGGGCAGAGGTGAGCCACAGGGTTTGGAGTTCAGCCTCAGGGTGGACAAAGGAAATTGTCTTTGTCATTTCCTAAGTATTGCCAAGGATTTGAATGAGGATTATGACCTCTTAGGTGCAGGCAAACATAAGCAAAGGCAACACCACAAGAATCCTTGGCACCTAATACCCAAAGGCCATCAGGCAGAGTTGAGTGCTTTTCTAAGGGCTAGCAGAGGCTGAAAGGGCAGATGTGTTACTTGTCAGAGTGGAACTGTCCACCCCAGCAGTTCTTTTGCTCTCTTGCTTACCAGCTCTGTGAGTAACTCTCTCTTACAGCCTCTGGAACAAATAAGCCGTATCACCTTTACCAGATTCTGGTACAAACTTCTCCACACATAATGTAGATTCAGGCTGTGTATTGATGGAACAAGTTGGTGAGGGCGAGGGGTGGTCTTTCAATAAAGAAATGGGTTTCCCTTGTGTCCAAGCACACACCCAAGAGGTTGCCATGTCACTTTGGCAGAATGCAGCCTGAAAAGAAGATTTATTCACTTTGTGTAAAAAAAAAGGCAGCTCCTTATTCAGAGGCCTACCAGCTCAATATAATCTGGGCCAAGGCCATCCAGCAGTGTTTACATCGGACAAAAACACTGCATCTACTTTTGTGGGGTTTTACTCCGTAGATCTTACCTCCTAGCTGGGTCCAGAATTCAAATTCCTTCTGCACTTACTTAGCATTCCTAACAATCTGGCATCACACACTGATTGTACACACATGGTTGCAGGATATTACTATAAAGCGGGGAGTTTTACAGCCCTCGATTTTAATGTGTCTCACACTGCAATTTAACAGCAGAACAGAGACAGTCATGTCACCACACGCTGATGCTCCTGTTTCAAATAGCAGTGCAGAAACAAGTGAGAGCCATCCAAGAAAAGATTTGGCCATTGTGTTTAAATAGGACTACAATTCCTTTAATGAGACAACACTGACATTACAAGAAGTACATTACCAGAGTAAAGGGGAGAAATGTCTGTAGGAGATTAAAATTTTCATGGATTTGAAAGTTTTCTCATTAAGGGGATTTGTTCTTTCTGCAGCAGGAAAGGGGGACTGGGAAGGCAACTTTTCAACACCTCTGAAAACCTGAACAATTTTTATTTGAACACCTATAAGTAGATTTAGAAACCTAACACTAGCCACTGAGATTTGTAGATGCTAGCCAGTAATAATGACAGATTTTCCCAACTGAATCTTAAACCTATCTCTCTTTGTTATAACCTCATAAAATTACAAGCATGATAGATAGTCCTTTAGCCCTTTGTGTTTCTGTAGTCGGTTGTCATTTGTCTGTTATTTTCCACATCATTTGTTGTATGTGTAACCCTCTCATGAGCTCTAGAGGAGATCCCAGACAATTCTAGCTCCACAGATATGCAATTTTAGCAGGACATCTCGGCTGCTATTCCTGAGTGAATGCTGAAGGAAGAAGTCCTTCCACAGTGTTGCCATTGCACTGAAGGACTCTGCTCTCTGGAAGGTGTCAGATGAAAACAAACCATATGGAATCAGACGCAAATAATTCAGAGGTACATTTGGAAAGTGAATTTCAGATTGCTAATATGCATCTTGTTTGCTCTTTAGCAGAGTACACTCATATGCACTGTGCTCTGAGTTGCCAGGACAAGGCTATTATCAACTTCAAACCTGTTAATTTGAAGAGACCTCATACTTACTGCACCATATCTCTCTTCTTGTTTAAATAACTTTTCAAAATGCATGGTCTCATACTCTTTGTTTCATCTGTTTTGATCAAATATGTGCCAAAAAGTACCTCAGCACATTTACAAACCTTGAAAACTCTTTAGTTGAGTATTTTAACTTTAGTTGAGTACTTTAACTTTTAACTCTAACCCTAACCCAGACCCCTTGGAGGCCTGGGACAGTAGCAAACAACAGAATACCATGAGTTAAATGTATGAACATCTCTGACAGTGTCACAGCCTGTACCTTATATATACCCTCATATGTCTTTCTGAATTTCCCACACATTCTGAATCAGGCCAGCCATTTTCATCTTGAAAGTACAGAAAATAATACACCAGAAGACAAACTGAAATACTATAATAATACTGTTGTCAAGAATATGTTTCTGCCCGACTACATTTAATTCAGGTCTTACTTTATTTGTATGGACATCCTATTTCTTTATTGGAGGTATGACAACTCCCACAATATGGACCACTATCATTTAAAATACAATTTTGGTTAATATCACTCAAAAATTAAATATTGAGATAGTTCAGTTTCTTCCTTCAAATCACCTGGGAAAGTCACAGACAACCTGCATAAACTCTTCGAATGGAAAATTAAAAAATACCCTAGAGCATCATTATTCCTCACTACTTCCTCAAATCCATTCCTCAATCCTCCAAACAAAAAACCCTGTGGATTTATGATTTGCCAAGAGATCCACGGGTTTCTCAGACCATTCACCCCGTTTTGTGAGGAAGTGAGGGATTAGAGGGAACTACACAAATAGGTCAGCCAAGGTTCACGTCTTGACTTGACTGTAAGTTGATGGCAACATTTTCCAGATATTTATGGGGAGTTCATATTGGGAGATGCTCATTTTATAGACACAGTGTGAAATTTTCTGAAGCAGGTATGGCCAGTGCCATGTGCATCCTTGCAGAGCAGTGAAACACTTCTGCCCTACCAGACATTTTCAAAGACATCTGAAACATGGAGGAATGGCACTGTACTCTGTAGGTTAGAGAGAACCAAGCTGAGATGTGCTGTTTGTCCCAGGCTCCCAAAGTGGTGCAAGAGGGCAGTGAAAATTTATTTCCTTCCTCTCCACACCATGAAACTGTGGAGATTTATGCTAGGAGGGGGTGGACGACACTTTGGTATGGTCAGCCCTAAGAAAGGGAAGTCCAGAACTTTAACTTTTGTTAAGGGAGATCTGTGTCTCCAACACAGGCTCATACAATTCCTTATAAAGACCTAGAAAGCATTAATAATGTCTTCTGCTGCCAGACATTGTCACAGTAATTATCAGGGTTTATATCAGCAGCAGTGCAGGTAAGAAACTGCCTACATAGAAATGGTATACTTGCAACTGTAAATCTTTTGCTATTCTTTAAAAGGTCCAGTGATCAGTTTATGCAATTATCTAATTCTCCCTCATAAAAAGCCAGAAGTATGCATGTTGCTATAAGAATAATTTTTTAAAAGGCCAGGCCTGTGCCTTCCAGTCTGGATTGGATGTAACACAGCAAAAGGGATGGTAATAACCCAGTTGTGAATGAGGGCTGGAAAGGTGAGGACTAGAAGAGTGAGAGATCACTCAAGACCCTTTTTGCATATGCTTGTTTTCACTCTTGGGAGTGAAAACATTTCATTTTGAGTAGATGTTTAAATGAAGAGATTTTAAGCAGGACAGAGCTCTGTGAACATGAACTAGTTCAGCACTAGCTGGAAAATCATTGTCACAGTTGTTGCAGATGATAGATTTCAGTGCATTCAAATACAATATTCTTTGAAAGATAGGATCAGTTTTCCCTTGATGAATATGTTGCTTGCTACAGTTGTTCTTTCATTTTCCAAAAAATGATAACCACTATTGCCTCATTTTGCTATCATTCCCCTTCATAATGCTGAGAAAAATCATGTAGGCACATTTTCAGATTATCACTACTCTATTTCTCTGTAGTCTGCACCCACAGAGGATGCGTGTCTCTTAACTATTGGGTAACAGTAACTTCTTTGAGGAAATTTCACAGATATTTCATATACCTATGAGCACAATGGGATGAAGACTCAACTAACACTGAAAGTTATGCTCTTCAATACATAGAAATATATGGTCCTCCAGGTTCCTGTGATTTTGATTGCAATATCTATAGGTATATCTCTGTAATCCAAATGTAAACTCTGTTGAGTGAGTGATGATGAAAGGAATCCATTCATGTATATCTGTCAGAACAAGGCAGATTTTATACCTGACATGACCCTAAGAATGTCTTACAGTTAGCCATAGTCAAAGTGACAGCAAAGTACAGTTTACTATTCAGCACAAGAAACACCAATATATAAAGGAGGAAATGCTACTATCTGACAATAATAGATTAGCTCTTTTCAGTTGGACATGCCTGCAGCAATACTATATTATTTCTCTCTTTCAAATAACTGTTAATTTTCCTTTTCTTTTTCACATGTCTGGTCATCTGGTTCCCACACAAATTTATAACTTTGAGAAAAGGAGAAAAATGTTTTTATTTTTAATAACTGTCTGGGGAGAGAAGTAATGGGCTTGAATTATTCTGACCATAGCCTGCATTGTTGTGTGAGGACAAAATTTTAAAATGTGGGTGTTATTACTGGAGTGTTCAGATCCTCAATCAGGGCAGCTGCATTTCAGAAAAAAAAACCAAAACTATTAACAAAAATTATTTGTAGAAGAATGTCGTTGGCTTAAGTTACAGTATCTGTTTAATTGAATCAGCTTGGTTAAAACCTTTTGAAGTCTGGAAATCACTATCATAAATTCTTTACTGTAGTTAAGACAGTGTAGCCATAACAGGTTTTAGAAACCTTTCATAGTCATCCTTTTATCTTCCTTTCTCCTTTTGGGTCAGAAAAAAAAGAAAGCAGAAACAATATCACTGAGTCTTCTTCTTTTTTTTTTTTTTTTTTTTCAGTGTCTATACTGCAAAAGAGGGATATCTCTAGCCAGAATATACTGTAGTGCCAGTGTGAAAGTCTGTTACCCAATTAGATAGTCAGCTCTTTTTAAAGGCTGTGGCTGTAGAACACAAAGGGTGTGCTTGCCTTTCACACATTAAGATGCTATGCTTTATTTTCCTGTACAGTACTTCTTCCCAGCTTCTTTTTTGCATACACTCAGCATCAAAAAGCTCTCAATAGTTTGCAGAAACAGAGTGAGTGAACTAACTCAATGCATTGTACTTCTAAGAGAACACAGGATTATCTCATTCCCCAATCCTTCTGTCTGTGACTGCTTATATTCTAATTCGAAGACATTAGGTCTACCGATAGAGGATAAGGTAGAAATCTCAGCTACTGAGAGCTCAGAGAGCATTTGTCGCTCTAAGGAGTGTGGATATGCTCAAGGAATCAGTCAGATGGATCCTGCCCATCAACACAAGGCCCATGTACTGTGGGGATGCTATACCAGTGACTATATATAGGGATCTCTTGTCCACTTTGTTTGTACTGATATTTCCAGATGGAGAGATCTGCACCTGGACTCTATCGGGTGGTCTGATTGAGGGGTGCTTGTCTTTAAAATCAGTGGAAATCTGGAAAGTATAATCAATGGAGTCATAAGTGCTTGTCATCTTGTCTTGAACTAAACTGTTTAGTTTAGTGTCACTAAACTGAACTAGAATAATTTTAACTTCTGTAAATTCAGAAGTATGACTTGTTAGGAATATCTGGAGTTTTAGTATCAAATGAGCCATGAGGAAGGCATTTCTAGTCCTAATAATGGTGGAGAAGCAATTAGAAAAATAATTAAATAATAGAGATTCTGTACACGCTAATAATCTTAGGAATGCAAGCAAATGGTGCTGAGGCTTAATGACTTTCTCACTTGGAGTTTTCCAAAGTTCAGATCAGTGGATTTGAGATAAAGCATTTACAAAAGAGCTTTGCTGGTCCACACAAGGGGCATTTACCAAAAGAATTATTAGAGATATACATGTTCACCTGCCTGAGGCAAGGAAATTTTGTGAATTTAAATGCCCCCTTTCAGATTGGGCTTTGGCAAGGGTCAGTTTGCAAAGCCAGTGCCTTCACTTTTTCAAATCTTTTGTCATTAGAATGAAATCTAGTTTCAAGAGGAGATTCAAATGGTTAAAGATTTTTTAAAATGGGTTAATCTGGGGAAAATATGCTTTTCATTTTAGTTATGGCAGGAAATACTTCTTTCTGTATGAGCTTCTGGCTCTGTGGGCTATGACTCTCTGGGCTGAGCATA
>VWZN01002359.1:146444-165705 GCA_013396955.1 Regulus satrapa | reverse complement strand
AAGAAAAAAAAAAAAAAAACAACCAAAACAAAACAAAAAAAAACATGTGAGGAGCTGTGCTGCATAAACAGTTTGCTGTTGATGTGCGTTCCATTGCTGGACTTAGGGCTATTTTAACTCGTTCTGATGCAATAAAAGTTTAACATCCAGGCTTCATGTGCCAGCTGATAAATGATGGGGGACAAATTAAAACCAATTTTTTTTGCTTGAAATAGCACTGTACTAGGAGTCTGTCAATTAGTTGCCAGCAGAGAACATAGTCATTATATGAGTACCTTCTGGCTATAAAAATTGTCCTGATACTCCATAAGAAAACTGGGTCTAGAGAATTGCTGGTAGGAGGCTGCTTTCAAAGTTCATTAGGCTGAAACTTGGCAGACCAGTTCTCAGGCCGGATGTGCTCTTTTTTTTTTTTCTTTTTTTTTTTTTTTCAAATTGTATCAATGTTTTCAAGCACCTTTGATCCACAACTTGGCAAACAGTTCATAGTATTCATCTGGATGCTTTTATTCCAAACTTTAGGTTAACAATGGTTTCCTTGGGAAAAAAAATCCTCTTATCACAGGCAAAGCCTTCAAGATAGCTGTGTTGGACTCCTAAATGTTCCCCCTTCTCTCTCCTCAAATATTGCTTACAAATGGCAGATAACAAAAATACATTGCCATGCCTAGTAGACTTGTTGCCATGCTTCAGTGCCAAATTGAAACCATGCCACCCAATAACAAACCTTGACCTGCAGTGTAATTGCTCCATTTTTCATGGTTTCATTCTTTGTCCTAGCCATTTCAAATTGCACTGACCTGCCACCCACTATTCCAGACAAGTTACCAGCCAGGAGTCCAGCTTTTAAATGAAACAGGGTTTTAACTTCAAAATGGCATGAGGAATTTAACTGCTTCAAGATGTACAATGTATTGCTAACCAAAGCCTGGAGTGCTACCTAATATATGACATCCCCATGGAAATGTCAGCAAATGCTACTGCAGTACAGAAATAGCAGAAGCTGAAAACAGTAAGAGGGGGAACGAGAATGGGCAGGAAGATTATAGGTGTACTGGTGAGCTTCACTGCTGAGAATGTTCAAAATAGGTCTGCAAATACAGCTAAATTTTTACTGAATCATGTCAGATACCCAGAGGATTTTGAAAACTGAAAAATGTAATTGTCAATATGAAGTAAAAAGGTGCTGGATCATTAAAATCTATTTTTAGTGGACAGGTAGTCTTTTGAAGCAGTAGTGAGTAAGCCTCAGTAGGGACAAAATTTCAGGCCAACCTCTGAAACTACAGATTTTCTACAGTCCTCCTGATAGTTTTGGAGGTCCCTCTTTGGGCTTAGATTGAAATTAAAGTAAATGTGCTGCAAACACTCTCCACAGGACCCTAGCTTCTCAAGAAGGGTCTAATTTTTAACAAGGGTCTAATTTTTAGTTCCACTAGTGCTTAGGATATTCTCACCCAAATCAGGACACCTTGAAAGTGATCTGCCTTTCTCTGCAAGCATCCTGTGGCAAAGATTTGTGCCATATAACTGCTGGCTGGAAAATGCTGGCCCCAAATGCTCCCTAAAGCAGACACAGCACATGCTTAGACAGGCTTAGTGCAGACCTGACATATGGTCTGGCCTTAACAGAGCAAGCCAGCAGTGGCACTTTGGCCGGCCCAAGAAAGTCTGCTGCCCTGACTAAGAAGATGAGGTGTAATTGTGGGATGCTAAGGAGTCTCTTTAATTCAGACTCCATTCAGCCTGGGCTGGGAGGATGAGCCTGTATTGGCCCGTCATAAAATCCTCTTGGGAGTCTCCTCCTCAGAGCTGGTGATGGCATGAGAATGGATGCTGGCTCTCTGAGCTGTGCAGCTTTTGCTATCCTAAGGCAGAACAGCATCATTTGTGGGGAAAGGCACCTGTTACTTCTAGCTGAAGTCTGTTTGGCTGAGCAGAGACTCTTTTGACTTCAAAGATGGGCCAGGTTTTTGCATGTCAGGCTCCTCAACATTGTTTTGTGATTAATGGTATTAATAAGGCAGGTGTTTGACCCTGCCTCACTGGTGTTTTGTCCCTGGAGAGGTGTAATCCAGTGGAGTAGGAAAAGGATGTTCATGCAGTAAATCTTTTACTATTCAAATAGAAAACATTTTTATGGGGCATATGAGCAGTTTTTAAAAGCTACGGAGCTAAACACTCCAGGGATCAGATGTAAATGAAGGTTAAGCCTTGTGAAGGCTTCTACCTTGGCTTTTTTATTGGGATTGCTATAGTGACAGAGCCCTTTATGTTTTATAACCTTGACCATATGGTTATGTGGTCTGGGAGAAGAGGCTTTGTCAAAGGGCAGGAGAAAGCAGGGAGGGGAGGAAGTTTGCTGTTATTGCTGGAGTAGAACAAATATGTTCAGCTTTCCTGTTCTGGTGTGTCCTAAACTACAGCACATGGCTACTAATTCCACAGTCTTTTTGGGGAAATTACATGAGCATTATTAAATCATTTAGTCTAAACTTTGAAAAAGTCATCAGGTGATAAAAGACAACCTGAAGCTACTTGATAATGTATATATTGAGGGGCTGGAATTGCCTTTCATTACCAAGCTAGAATGACCACTAGCTCTGGAGAGTAGGGGAAAGGTAAGTGATGAAGTTTTTTGGTTTTTGGTGGGGTTTTTTTCAATAGAGAAGCTACTTATTTTCTTTTCATTACACAAAACACAGATGCACAAAACAAGAGGTTCAAGACCTTCTGCAGAGAGCTCTTATTAGTTCTGAGCTGAAATTGTACCAAGCTAATTTTAAAACATTGCAATATAGCCTCTTTATTTCCTGCAGGTGTGGGTTTTGACTTTCAGCTAGAAAGATGGGACAGAAAGACAGGCTGAAAGAAGAACCGGAAAAAATAAGATACTGGAACTTAAGTAATTTTTAAAGTATTGTACTGCCTCCCCCTGGAAATTAGTGCAATCCTCTTAATACTTAGGATTCACAATTTAAGAATTCCTTTTCCACATAAGAAACTTATTTGGATGTAAAAAATATGGAGAGTGCCAACAGTGTCCTTACAGACTGCATGAAGTAACGCCTGCTATTCCAGATCTTTTCATCATAGGCATCAGTGGAAACCTTTACAAAGACACAAAAGGGAATTGGGTACTTACTTCCTACTCAGTGCTTAAATCCCCTCCATGACAATTGAGATCCCTCCTGAGACAAATAACCAAAGGATTGTGAAGAATGTCAAATTGGATTTATGGTACTAGAAATCCACAACAAAGGCAGAGTACTGAATTTATAATTCACTTTTGGATTCTTTCCAAAAGCCTCACTGTTAGAACTTGGTTGGAGGTTTCTTTATCAATCAGTACAAAAGTTAAGATAGGAAAAACCATCAATGATTGATTGGCAGGTGCCCATATGTTTATTGACATTTCATCTGGTGATATTTATAAAATGCTACCAAGACTGAGTATTCCCAAAGTGTCAGTTCATACATTGTAGGAAGTCAATGTCATTTCATCCTACAGAGAAAAACAAAAAGTGTCTGTTTATTTACATTTGAAATGACATGTGGCACATGCTGCACCAAGGATTTAAAAGCTAAATGCACTTTGAGAACAGCTTTTTATTTCTACATTTTTACCTTCTATACCAAATAAATGCACTGTACTTAAATGATACCATTTTCACTCTGCTTTTTTGAGGCAGTGAGTATATTTCAGTGACCGCACACTGACAGTGTGCAGTTTAGGTAGTTTTAGGGGTGCTGTGCAATTTGGAAACAAGCCATCATCAGTGGTGAAATAGTCAAATTGCTTTGGGAGTGGTAGTGCTCTGGTTTTGCCAGAGCAGATTCTTGCTATCCGTATGCTGACTGGAAAGTAAAATGGCAAGCATTGGTGAATAACTCGGGAAGTCATAGAAGGGTGGGCCTCTCTCAAAAGAATGAGGAGAGTTAATTGCCTCACCTTCTAGAGGCCAGAGCTTTGGTATTTCTCTCTGACCTGCAAATTTTTGCAGTCTCTCTGCAATATTGCAATGCCAAACCACTAGCAGCTCATTATGTTCCTACCAGCAAAGCCTGGGTCTGGCAACTTGGTGCTTTAGTAGCCGATGTTAACTTTTTATCCTAAGTAAAATTCTTTGTAACAGAGTGTTCCTGACACGTTTGGAATTTCACTAAGTTAAAATAAGGCCAAAAGAGTTAATTTTGGCTCTCATCTGACAAAGCACATACATGCATACATCCTTCCAAATGAGAAAAACTCATCACTTTCAAAGGACAAACGTATATTCTTTGTATTAGCATTTAAATTATCACCTGACTTACAGATGTTGGGTTTTGTCTCAGGTGTTGTAAAAATGCTTGAGCATCTGCCCTATAATCTTCTGCCTTGGAGAGATCCTGGGCAGTAAAACCCCTAGCTTGTGCTGTATGAAGACTGTATGAAAGCCTGAATCCCCTGCTTCCTCTGGAGACTGACTGAGGTCAAGTGCACCAACTTACGAAGAGGAAGGTGGTCATCACTAGCCTCCAACATGCCAGTGGATAGCTTCAGGACCTGGTGCTGGCAACTGGACTACCTTTGGGAACAGCACACTTCTAAGAAAAGAAATAATGTGTAGAGATATTGTTATGTTTGTAGTACCTTGTATTGAAATTTATTTTAAAATAATTTAATTTAATTTTTAATAAATAAAAATAAATAAATTTATTTGGGTCTCCTAAGCCTTCTCAAATAGTTTTAGTGATGGGCGGACCTCTGTATTTTCCAGCTCCTGGGGTAGGGATATACCCCTTACTTAGCAAACTTTACTGGTAGTGGAACTACAGGTGTAGTGACAACTCTAACAGTACTTCAGGCAAAAAAGCCTTAAAAATGCATGGGAAGTGATTAGACAATTTGATCTGAATTCAAAGGAAAGAAGAACTTCTTGGATGCTAGTAAAGAAACACAGTCTAGAACTTAGTGCCTGGTGTCCTTTAGCTAGCCAAATTCCAACTTGTAAAATCTTCTGATCCTACTCCAGCACATGCATGTTTGAACCAGGTATAAATAATTTTCAAATAATGTTGAGTTGTTTTATATTATGACAAAAGGTCTATTGAGAAAAGCCTCTGCAATGCACCTGCAAGCTGACAGCTCTCATTCCAGTCACCAAGCAATAGCTGTTTGGACTATTTTTAATCTGAATTGCAAAAGTTCTGGAGTCTAGCACTTGGTCTAGCAAAACTCTACTGTCGCAGTAACAATGTTAGGTGTTCTTCACCTAATAATAGTTAAGAATTCCTTGCATCCTTCACAGATATTTTCTTTAGAAATCTTGTCCTTCATGAAGCGGAAACTGTCCTCTTACCTGGAGTAAACACGTAAATAAAAGAGTAAACCATGTTGTTCAAGACATGTGAGAAGATTTGTAAAATCATGGAACAGTTTGTGTTGAAATGGACCATAAGGATCACCTTTTTCCAAACTCTCTGCCATGACCGCGGTTCTACTAGACCAGGTAGTCCAGGGCCCGATTCAACCTGTCACTCCAAATATTACATAAACAATTTTAAATCAGAAATGTCTTTTTTTTTTTAATTAGCAGTTCCGCTTTAAATGAAATTACATGATATATATCCTTCAGAAAGGAAACAATTCCTCAAAAAAATGAAGACCCAGATTTCTGGATCATAGAAATAGCAGTGAGATCTGTTAAATTTCAAACCAGGTGTTTATGAAGCTCCTCAGAGTATTCTAAAAGACAGAAAATACTTGACAATGTTTGAGCAAAAGTTTTTAGGTTAAAAAGGAAGTAATATTAATGAGACAATGATATCTTATTATCTAAAATTAGGCACTTCTTGGCTCACTAATTTCCTCTGGTTTTCATAAGGGTATCAACTAAATATCTACTGAACAAGGAACAGATTGATGTGACACAAATCACAAAAACACAGTTTCTTAAGAGGCTTTGTAAAGGGCAAGAACAAGCTTTTGTTCTATTCATCCAAAAGCATTTGTGCAAGAGCTCACTGGGTTATGCTAGCAACCTAAAGCTGTCCTTCCAACTCAGTTATCTTCTGGATTTTGATCACTTAACATGAATGAGCTATTCTAGTTACCAGCAGGGAAACAGTTGCCAATCATAGCAGAGAAGAAAGCAGACCAGCTACAAGGCATGAAATTAAATTTTCCAGGTAGTAGCCAGTAATTGATACCACAATGTGACCTTTTGTCTAAAAAAGCCAATTTAGAGGTCTATGGAACCAGAACTAGGGCAGGACAGAGTCTGTGACCACCAGCACACTTGCTCAGCAAAGAAACAACTGACATTACTTTCCACCTCCGGTGGCATGTAATTCCATGTCTTGGTAATCTGCATGAAATGAGAAGCTAATCTGATGCAGACAGCATCCCAAGAGTATTTCTACATATCTAATTTATTAATTAGTTTATAATGTTGCAAAATAAAGAGAGCATATAGCTGACAAGAAACTAACATAATAACTAGGATTATGTGCGAGGCATTAAGCAATGATACCTTTTAACCAACCTTACAGCTGACGAACTGATGAAGAACCTGTTTTAGTAATCCTCATTAATTACCCTTCAGTAATCAAGCAAAGCTTCTTTCAGGAGGACTCTGTACCTCCCTTTGGAAGCGCCAGAGTCTCTGGGTCTCACTGACCCCATAACAACTGAAGGAAGTGATTCTCAGAAGAACCACAATCAGCTCAAGCCCTACCCACAAACCAAAGCGCCTAAATAAGGCCCACAGCTGGCCCAGCCATCCCAAATGAAAGAACCAGGCATTGCTGGAAGACAATTTTTCTCAGCTGCATGTTCAGGCAGCCTCCAGAGGTGCCCATATAACACCTGATGAGTCTCAAAGACAGAATCAGGTTTCCCCAAACAGATTTCTTCAATTACTGAAGCACAGAGGGATCAGTCTTATTCTACCACTGAAGCAAACGAATGCTTCTTCCAAGAACTTCAGATGAGGACCTACACTCATCTACTACCAATGAAATCAAGAGAAGCCTCATCACCAGCCCCATGCTGCCCAGTTCACGCTACAAAACTGAGAACACACACAAGGGAGTAGGTGTAAAATTACTTTCTTCCACACCTGACAAAATGTAGCAGCTGCTTAAAAACGAGTCCTCATGCCCACACTACTGAGGGACTTCCTATGGATTTTCTCCAGCACACTTTTTCCATAAAATTAATAGGAATACATGTGTGTTTAAAAAATGGGCAGGATTTACCAAATTGCTGTCTGGAACAGACCCAGTCCCAGTTCAATGGACCTTTTACATAGAGCACTGTAGTGCTGAATATCAAACCTGTTGCTGCCATGTTTACTGCTCTGCTGCAAGATTAGCAATGCATTCTCTTGTACCAGTAGAATTTGAAGCTTTGCACTGAATTAAAAATTAACAGACACAAGAAATTATGAAAATTTTGTCATCTGGAAAAAACCAGATACATGTAATTTAGAAATGTTTCTCCAATCCCAGCTGTTTCCCAGGTTATTTCTTCTTAGAGATGTGCATCCATAATCAGGTATGAAATTCTAGCTATGTGATTAGAAATGCCTTCCATGTTTTAGCTCATTAGGATACAAAGGCAAATGTAGAAGCAGAAATAAGTGATTTTTAAAAAAAAAAAAAAACACACACAATTAGATTTAGCTCTCTCAGCCATGTCATTTTATGATTGCAGAAAACTGGAAAATTGCGGCTCTCTATTCAATTTAGATTGCAATCAGATATTAATTTTAGATTTCAATTAATATGATCATTTCGGTTGGGGAAAAAAGGGCACAATAGCAAAGAGAGGAATGAGCTACAAATCGCTCCATACAGAATCAAATTAAGGTCAATATTCAGAAACGCAGGGATTAATAAAAGCCCCATGCTTCTCATTTTGACCACTGCATACCAGGAAAGAGCAACGAATCAGGAGATGTCCTTTTCTCTTTTTGCTTACATTGCTACAAAAATAACTTTCTAGCTGTGTCTCATCTCACCTTCCTACAAATGGCAGCAATGGCTGTCATGTATTCCTTTAACATGCTGGTAGGGCCAACAAAGGAAAGTTGACACTTGGCTGGCTGTCCTTCTCATTGTTAGACCTCACTGTCAGCCTGCTGTCACTCATTTATATTACCCAGCAGAGAGGGCTAAAGTGTCTCTCATACACAAAAGTTCAATTTTGCTGCTCCAGGAGAAGGTTGAAATTACTTCCTGGCACAGGATATGTGTGATATGCTCCCTTCCACTGCTGCATCCACAGAGCCACACACCTGCACATACACACACACACACACACACACACACACACACACACACACACACACACCAGTCCTTGTTTCCCTCCTGGCACAGAGCAAATCTTCTCCTGACACATCCTCTCCCTTGCTAGGAATCCACCTTCCCTTGCTAGGAGCAGCCCCAGCACCTCACCTGCAGCCTCTACTCAGGTACCTTCTGCACCTACTCTTCTGGCCCAAACAGCCCTGCAATACACCTTAGCTAAACAGCTAAATCCATGGAAAAGTGGCTACTGAGAAATCAGTATGAATTATCAAGTAGGCTTCTGCTTTTTCTTGGCTTTCAGGTTGATTGTGGTCTTCTGCTTGTTCAAGAACTTCCAGCAGACTGTGAAAGCCAACCCATAGGACTAATGGAAAATAGTAGTGTTAAGGGTCTGTGTACAAAGTAATAAACATTTTCCCTACTTTTAACAGTCAAAGGTCGGATAAAGTTTTCTCTGAAAAAAACCCTTGTGATAGGATGTGGCTCGTAGGAGAATATTGTGCCAATATTTGCAATTGTAATGTGGGAAACATCCCAGAGACTATACAGAGCTGAGATTAAAAGCAGAGAATAGCTTTTAGCTGACAGCTTAATCTTGTTAATGTGCTGTCCTGAAGTAAAAAACCATCTGGGCATTATGCTCTGCTATTTGTTCTTGTCTACCAATATTCAGTGTAGATAAAATACCCCTGTGTAGAGGTGATACCATGGCACTGCCTGCTGAGGCACTGTAAGGCAGTGTTTTCCAGCTTGGAGGCAGGGGCCAGTCATGCCTGGGAGCATGGGTGGATGCCTGTATCAGAAAAAATTGAGTTCTTGCTTCAATACCAGCTCTGGTAAATAGGTTGTAAGGGCAGAAATGTCCCACAGTAGTAAAGCCTTCCAAAAATTATGATCTGTCTTCTGACTAATAGAATACATGACAACCAGCTCAGCACATGCCATGCTGCCTGTGCTCACTCTGTGCATTCCCTAGTGCCTCTGCCTTCCCAGCACTTGCTATTGAAGAAAAGGGGAGCTAGAGGTTTGGTTATAGGGTTCAGTGAGTGAAAACAGGCTTTCTGCCTTCACCTCCTCTGCCAGCACTCCTTTCCTTCCCTTGCTTGCTGGTTTGGGTTGAAGGATGTTTTATTTTTTTTAACATCAAGCCATGACATTTTGGTGTTAATCCCTACAAAGGATAAGAACAGACAACCCATCTCCTGAATTTACTTCTCATCAGCTAGATAGCAGCCTCATGAAAAGAAATTCAACAAATTAATTATTTCTGTCCTAATTAAGTCTGCTTTCAGTTGAGTTAAGGGCAGTACATCCTCGGCCAGCCTTTGGTAGCCCTGACCTTTTCAAGGTTCCTTGTTGTGGAGATTGACAGCTAGCCCAGGGCAAAAGCTCTCTGCACAGTCAGGCCGGGACCTTCCCAAAACAGCACAATGAGGAGTTCAATAGCCAATCAATAAGACAGACATCAAAATCAACTTTAAGGGGTCTCATAGGGAACATAATTAATTTTATGATAACATCTATGAACTTGTCATTAAGGGATGATATTGTGCTCAGAGATTTTGGGAAAAGCAATTATCTAGCTCTGTGTAGGTTATTGTTCTGTCTACATCAAAAGTCAAGAGAAATAAAATGTAAAAACAACAGATTTTCTTTCTAAGCAGCAACATAGGCTGCTTAGCATTGTGTGTTTCGCAGCTCAATGCTTATATTTATGTAGCCATGTGACATTTGTTGTCAGTTTTTTGAGATTTTCCTCCCTAGTGACTTGTGTTTGGTTCACTATTGCAAATCTACCTTGAGCTAGGAGTTAGCTTTTTTTTACAACTGCTCCATAAGGAAGGGTGATGTTTTATAATTGTAAAAAATAGGCTTGATTTTTCTCATAATTATGGCTGAAATTAATATTCTATATTAAATGCCATTGATATCTGTGGATCTATTATTATTCCTTTATATGTGTAATTAGGAATAAACATACATATTTTCATACCCATATAGTATTTTGCAAGATAAACAACACTTTTAACCTCAAAGAATGTTTTGATCTACACCAGCCAGGAAAAGTTTTATTTGGATAAAATCCAGATGTAGTTCTGGAGTTCACAGCTGTCACTGTTTTCTTCAGCAAGCAAATCCAAAATAGGAGGTTTTAAATGCTCTTTACATACATAACAATAAGCCTGGGTCAAGGTCAGAAATTCTTGAACTTATGGCTTCAGTTTCATCTTTTTGTATGTCTTTCTTTCACATATAGACCAAAACAGAGAGAGGTGTAAGGGATTTTTTGCTTTGCAGCATGGCAAGAGTCTCACAAACTCAACAATTTTCCATGTTTTTTTATTTTTGGGAAAAATCTGAAAACACAGATTCTGAAATTTGGTTTAGGTCCTAGTCTCAGTTCAGATGTGAACTCTAATTTACATTGGCTTTACACAGTCTGATGCTTTCCAGTCTATTTTAGCACATTACTCCATCCAATCTCACAGACTTCTACTATGTTATTCATCCGTGCTCTTCTTTTTATCTTTTACTATCTATTTCAGCCATTTTAGAATGCCATCTGAACCTGTTTTAGGCTGAAACCTCAGGCAGATTTTCTCTTCTCACTGTAGTAATGGTACCATGGATTTTTTTTCTTTTATCCTATCAATGGTGGGAAGTCACAGATTTTTTTAATTATGTTTTTGTGTCACGCTGGCCTTCTTAATAATCTCTTTACCAGATGGTAAAAAAAGAAGTAGCACAAGGTATGCTATCTCAGTGGAGGTTTTCTGAGCAGAAAAGACTCTGTTCTGANCAACAGACCTGAAAAAGCATTTTACACTGTTAGATTGTTTTTTAAAAAATCTTATATCCATACTTTTTAGGATTATAACTTGTTGCTTGTGTGTTACTTTTAACAAGGAACAGAAATTATCCAAATGTAGATAGCACATAATTTTGATTTCCTAGAGTACTGCAAGAAGCTAAATCTGCAGGGCACCATCTGTACCATTTCTATTGTTTGCCTGATGAGAATCTTAAAAGCAGCCTTTTTACAAAGAACCTCTGTGCTGCCTTAATTACAAGTCTAGAAAAAAGCCTAAGAAGATTTCTGGCAGCACCCACACTGACAGGAAATTCAAACGTCTTCAAGCACAACATAAGCCAATGAAGCTGCTGAAACTGAACTCAATTGGAGCAGGACTTTGTTTTGATGTGTGTGAGATGAGCCTGAGGCTGGAGGTGACTGTGTCAAGTGAATGAAAGCAGGAGGAGGAGGGTGAGGATGAATAGAGCACCTAAACACGTGTTTTTCTCTGAGTGTATGGTGGGTATTTCCATGCCCAACCTGAAGACTCCCCACTCCACCTGCAACCTTGCAAAAATCGTTTGCCCTTGGGCATTATGCCAACCCTAAGAAGAGTAGCTGGGATTTTCCCCACAGGAAATCAGTATTTCCTGATGCCCTTTGGGGCATACCATGCTCACAGGGCTGGCTTGAGTTCTTTCCAATCTGTGCCAGCTTTTTACAGAGACTGACACCATAATTTTATTCCTTTTACATGTCTCCTCTCCTTAACACATGGTGCTCTATCTCCTCAAACTGTAAATCAACTGCACGAATTCTCTGAGACAATTTTCAAAAGCCTGCATTTTTAAATTTAGTTGTATATTTGTTATTCTTCATGCCATTTGCATTCATGCATATACACACAGACTTATCTGTTTTACAACTGCTATTAACATCAACTTAAAGGGAACTCTGTCAGTCAGACAAAGCATCGCCAGCCCATTTTGATTTGCCAGGTTTAAATCAGTAAGATCTATTCAACAGAAAGCAGTAACTGCAGGGTAACAAAACAATGTGGAAACAAAACCTTTTACACATTGGATAAGCTAAGATTACTTTGGATCAACACATTTGGAAAATTAAAAGGTGCAGAAATTCAATTTGCCTTCCTGAGCCGAAGGGGAGGAAAAAACCCCAAACCAACAACCAGCACACCACACAAACAGCTAACTCCCCCATCAGTATGCTCTTCAGTTCTTTGCTAACACTGAGGAATTTGACTCAGGTATTTTCTGAACCTATTTAATTTTCTATAGCAATTATTTTCTTGATATTGCATTTACATGCTCTGCTTTCTGTTCTAGTGAGCTGTTCTTCACATCTCAAACAAACAGCTGTAAGACTTTGTTTCTAAAATGACAAATCACTTCATAAAGATTTCTTGGCAAGCACCAAGAATTTTCCTTCCTCACTAATAAAGAAACTCCATAGTGCTTTTCTTCCTGACAGAGAATGACATCAGGAGGACTATCTGAGCTGAATTAGTAATCTTAGCTAGTGGCTCACTGAAAAGAGAGGAAAACCTTGCACAAGCAGGCTCCCCACATGTTCTTCCTTTCTCTGCTTACTATGCAAGAACTGGCATTAGAGTTCTTCACTAAGGTCCATCAGCTCTCTGGAAGGAACACAATTTGCCTGACCTGTGGGTTGTTCCTTCTCCTAAAAAACCTGTAAGACTTTCCTGGGCAAGAAAGGCTGCACACACAAATGCAGCTCAGCTGGCACATGCTTGCACCTTTAGCCATCAGAAATTCGAAGAAACATTAAGTGGTAGGGTCTTATAGCTGGAGTTGTCGTTTCCTTTTAGGAAACAACTGAGCTTGCAATACTAAAGAGGTCTGCTGAATTTTGCATTTAAATTATTACTAGTAAAACTACACAAAATGAAGCATTGATCCTTCTGCATATGGATTACATTGAAATGCAATCACAGCAGTTGTAATATTAGTGTCCAGAAAATCCTGGTTGCAAACCACTATTCAGCCAGATCCTATAGATGATGATAAATTAACAGCTAATTTTTGTGTTATCTGAAGACACAAATCATCTCCTTTGATTGTAGAATGAAAATACCGCTCTTGACTGGGTTGAAACCAATGGGTTTGCATTTCTATAACCAGTAAATACAGCCCTTGACCTTTTTTCTGCCTGGAGCCAAGTGCTATTCTGCTTCCTTCTGCTACAGTGCTACTGCTGTTTCAGAACCTCTGTGGGTTCTTTTCTCCAGCCTTGAGAGGGCTGGGTTGTCCCTACAGGGACAGTGATAAGCATTAAATTCAGGTAAGAATTTGTCAAGCTTCTTTCAGGCTCCTTTACCTCAGTTGCCCTTTTCTACCCTAAATTGAATACCCTGTCTCAGTGTTCCCTGAAGGAGCAATCAGCCCTCAGCATTGCCAGTGACTGACAATCTTTGCTATTCTGCCTCTCATGCATACTTTCCCACTGTTTGCTAATGGCTGTCTTTCCCAAGTACTTCAAAAGCAGAATAATACATGCTTGACAATTTGGTTTGTATATGTCTTTAATTAAATCTTCCTGTTCTGCCAAACTAATCTCACACTTTCTGCACCCTGCAGATTAGTTTGCTGTTCATTTCTCCAGCTCTCTGATGAGAAAGGCTTTTTTAGTTCTCTGATATTGCTTTCATGGCTAATTTACTCTGTTATAATAGGAATTTTATTAATCTACTCACATTGCAAATCCTCTCCATCATGTTCCTAAGGATTTCCAAACTTCTAAGAAATGGAATTTTTAGAAAGGAATTTAGTTACTTTCACTCAATTTCATATATGTTACCATTTGCTATAGCATAGTTTATGGAGCATTTATGCAGCAGTAATAAGTATTTATAGCACACCCATAATTCTATAAGCATTAGCCAAAGAATCAGTGTGGGGAAAATGAGGACGGGAGTACATTCACCTACTTCTTGGATTACTTCTCACACTTCATAAAACACTTGGTGTCCAGATGATAATTCAGTGGGAGCAGAGGGTCAGTTCTGTAGCCAATAAAATAGATGGAGTTCAAGTCAATTCCAATTCTTTTATCTGTGTGCAGTAATTGGGACTAGTTTATGAGTCAGAAAGAGAGAAAGTATTGCCCCATGTTGTGTTTTCCAAAACAAACCAACAAGGAGAGGGCTGTGGGATTCAGCCTGAATCCCTGACCTGGCATGATTGTATCCCCAAGTATCGCTGTGTGATTGGCCCTGCAGAGTGTGAGATTAAAAGTTATTTGAATAAACTGCCAGAGGCAGGAAAAGGTGGGAATCTCTTGAAACACTTACAAAGAGACATTTCTTTGCTACAGAAAGTACTGATGATTTAGTTCAACCACAAGGGTGGTTCAGCAGCTGTGACTGGTCCATAACATGAGGCAGTGACATAGCTCAGATTTTGCCGTACTTCCCAGAATTGTGACAGAAATCCCCTCACATTTTACCCATGTGCTTGGGAATCAATGAGCAGCATCTCTTTGAAAGTTGAGACATTTAGGCAAATTGGTATTTGGGTAGGTGACTGTGAAACTAGTGATTCATCACAATGCAGAAATTCTTTTAAGTGTGCTTACAATCTATTAAGAACAGTTCATTCAAGAAAATGTGAAAGGTTGTTCAAGGAGAACATGACTGGGCACAACTGAGGTGAGGACAACAAGGAAAGAAACTCACTGGCAGACTAGAGATATGGAGAGGATATACTGTGTTTATATGGATTCCTCAGCTGCACTGTGATACTGAGATGCCTCTAAACAACATTCTCAATTAATTATGCTGGGGCACAATATCCCACAATATCCCAAACTTTGTTTTGGTAAGGCTTTGGCACAGTGCCTGAGCTGTTTGCTCTTTGATTATTGCCACTTGTCCCAGCTGGGCTTCCATGGAGAACTTGGATTTCTGGCAGATCAACTGGTACAAACTGAAGAGATAAGTTGGATTCCAGTGGAAGACTGAGGGTGGGAGTGGAAGTGGAAGACTATTCTGGCCGTTGAGAGTGCAGCGCTGTAGAAGAAAAAGACCAGCCCATTCATTGTCCTAAGAGCTGCCTCAGATGTCAGTGGCCCAGGTCAAGACCTGCTGTCAACAACTATCTACCTTCTCTGCATCCAGGCAAATCAGCAGAAGTGAAGAATGTCTGAGCAGCTGAAACTATTCAAGTGATTATGGCCATGCAGACACTGCACTTTCTGCAAGCATCTCCTGCCCTACAGCCACTTGTGATCATATGCAGTGTGGGAACCAGCTTTGTATTAGAGAAGTTGACATCGGGTTTGTGGGATTATATGGTAGTTGTGTGTTATAAGGTAGTGCATATAAGTTTTTCTCCTTGTCTACTGCCCTCAAACATCAAACAGTTGAAGCAGAAAGGCTTGATACATCACCCTGTGTCATAGAAAATTTAGGAGAGGTGTCAGAGGGCAGCAGAACCTGCATAAAACTCAACACTTTCAGTAGATGAGGGAGTTGTAGTAACCTAGAGAATGGCTTCAGAGGTCCCTCCTCCCTGAGGCAGGGCTGGCCATCAGCCTGCCCTGGTGGGCACCCATGCAGAGCACTCCATTTATTCCTTAACTCTGGGAGCTCTCACTGCTGAGAAGTGAATAGAAGTGAGAAGCTATGGGCTTCATTTCTATTCCTAGGCATCAGTGCTCCATCTCAGCAGTTTTTATTTATGGGATGAATTGTTGCTGAAACTATAAAGGTTCAAGGGTTTGGGTTGCTTTGTGTGCCTCGGGTGAGAATGAGGTGGCAGCTTTTGCAGCCCCGCCATGGCCATTTTCTTCCTGTCAGGGTGCAAACGCCAGCTGAGGTCTGGCACCTTGTTTTATTGTGTGAAGACGGGATAGAGTTTTCTCAATTAGCTTTAAATTAACTGCCTCTTGTCATTATGAGTTCCCTGAGGATGGGTGTAAGGGTGTTCTCAAAAAGGTTGGTAGGCAGCTCGCTTGTGTGTCCACTATCCGCAGACTGCACCTGCCATTTCTCATCCCTAGGTTTAAAGCTTTAATTAGGAACCTCTTGTGTGTCTGGTCTTCACCAGCACCATCTGGCATGCTGCAGAAAATATGCTCCATTTTACTTATTGGCAAATCCTAAGCAAGTAATTTGTGTGTGTTAGAGGCAGAGACTGGAGGGGGTTAAGACCTCAAAATTTTCAAAGCTTTTTAGACTGGAAAGAATCTAAAGGGAAAATGAAACCTGCATCCAAGTTTGGGTTAGCACAGAGAATATTTATGAATATGAGGCTTTATGCAAACATTTTCATTGTTGGGACTTCTGCATATGGACTCTGTTGTAGCATGCTGGAGGTTTGCATGACCAGGTTTACTACTTCCCAAGCTAGAACAGGAAAACACAAGGCTACTTCTTATTTATGGCTTTGCTTTTCAGTGTGTGTCCTCACCAAGATTCAACATTTTATTGCCTCAGAATTCACAGCCACATAATGAATTTTGTTACAAACTAGGGCATGTTTTGTTAAATGCAAATCCTTGAACTATCTCTGATGCAATTTTGTAATACTCTGCACTCAGGAATAATTTTTCCTGGCTTTGTAACTTCTTCATACTTATACATACATTGTTCATTTCTATCCTTCTTTGTAGAAGACTGTGAAGATGTAGACTGTAATCCTAAATACCCAACTGTAGCTACTGAGACACAACTAACTCTGATCAACAAATTTGTGAATTTGTTGAATAGACAGAATAGACACCAGAATAGACACCACATTGTCAAAAGTCTTGAAAGCCTGCAGAGATGAGAAAATGGTTGCCTGTGTTTGCCTGCCCTATCTGTCAGTCCAAGAGACAGCTACATTTTCCAGGGCATGTCTTGGAACCATTACATAAGGTGGGGTATCCCAAAAGTGATTTGTATTTGTAATATCTCTTCCTCTAGTAATGTGCTGTTGAGCTGAACTGCAGTTGCTTCAGCCTTGCATACCATAAAAAAATCACAGTAGCAGGACAAAAGTGTCTCCCAACCACATCTGGCTACTGGGAGGCAAGACGTGACAAACTCAATGACAGCAGGCAGCATAATGAACGACATCATCCACAAAATATTTTTTCAGTGGTGCAAAATATATCAGAAAAAAAAAAAAAAACCAAACCAGGAGCTTTGATTTCTCAATTCTTCTTCAACAAAAGCAGCATGAGTCGAGTGAGAAAGGTAAAGAAAATACAACTAGGAGAAATTAAGTTTGATGCAACTGTACCAACTGTAATTTTAAAGATGGATAAATGACACAGAGCCTTAGAAAGCTAAGTAGCCCTTGAAAAGAACTGTGGCAAATATACACCTGTTTGGATTAAGTTTCTTTACTACTACTGGAAGTACTTTATTATGAGTCTCTTCTGGAGGTTTTATATTGGACCATTATCTCTGCATTGGGCTAGTGAAGACAGCTTTTGGCTTTGACAGAAAGTGGCCAAAAGGCTCTATTTACTTGTAGTCATTTTGAAGGGTACCTGCAGTGCAAGTAGAAGTGTTCAGGCTAAACTGTATCTGAATACCAGTTTCTCTCTCAAACCTCCTTCTGACCTAGTGTTTAAACTTTGTTTGTTTGTTTGTTTGTTGTTGTTGTTGTTGTTTCCTAACATCAGCTGCGATATTGCTGTAATGCCATATTTTATGCTGGAATTGGCTGTACTTTCATGACTAAAGTTTTTTGCATAGAAAAGAGCTGCAAGACTGATAGCCTAATGTGTGTTAAAATGTTACTAATGTTCAATTTGGTTTGAATTCTGGATGCAAATTCCAGTCAGTGCTTATTCCGTGGGAACCGTTGCTCTTAACCCTGAGGGTTTAAATCCCCAGGTGATAAGACGTGCCGTACAACCTTTAGCACTGAGGAAAACAAAACCCGTCGAGCCATTATTCTTTGCGGTTGAACACGGAGGGGAAGGAGCTACTCCATTCTCCTCCTTAATTTGGTTTGCCGGTATTCCCCCGGGGAGCTTGGAGGGGGGCACTGCAGACACACGTGAGAATGGCACTTTTGCCTTAAGTCTCCAAAATTTGCCTCCAGTTTCTCCTCGCCAAACCTTTTGGAGGGAGGCTTTTCAGGAGCTCCCACGAGGAGCCATCAGGACCTGGTGGGGGCCTGGCTCGCTCTGTTTAAAGTCCGTCTCTAATTGCAGGCAGTGAATGGCCTGGCAAAACTTCTCCCTTCTCCTCCCCTGGAAACTCGCGCTTTTGAATTCTCTGGACGCAATTACAGGTCAAAGTCTTTGTGACCAGTCCTGACATTATGGTTTCAATGGCATTTTGCCTGGAGGCATTAGCACGTCTGCCCTCTCAAGTCGAGCTGAGAGGACCATTATTAGCTCCTAACTGTTGTTTTGTTAATCTGGTGAATGGCTCTCTAGGAAAAAACAAAGAAAATGCTTATTAATGGTGAACACTTCATCCATTATAAAACACCATGCCTCCAAAGAGATGAGAAAATGACGAAATAAATGAGGAAATGTTACTTTGACCATAACCATCAGTCTTAATTATGTACCATAGCACAAACTGCGTTGGATCTTTGGAAAAGGGAAAGACCTGCAGCTCACAGATCCATGGTAAAAAGCAGTGACGGCAAAATAGTTTTTTCAGTGAGGATTTTCTGAAAAAAAAAAAAAAAATCCACACAAAAAAATCGCCTACTGTATTTGGCTAGAATACTGCACAGATAAATTTCTCCGAGTGATAAGTGTGCTAAGAATTTTTCTCCGAGTGATAAGTGTGCTGGATTTTATATCACTGATACTAGGAGACTTTAAAAAATACTTAAAATGTACTAATGCAATCTAAAAGCTCCTTTTCTTCTTGGAACTAGAGCCACTTTTTGGATCTCAAGAAACCTTACAATGTTACTCCTGTTCCAATAGGAACAAGTAAAATTTCTCCTTACTTCCTAACTCAATACATAATTTCTTACATCTGATTTATCACACCCTAACATAATGACTCAGTTGCATTTCTTTCATACACTGTTCTATTCACTCACAAAAGAAAGAGGAAGCAATGTACGTGCTGTGCAGAGACCTCTTTCAGTTATACCCGCAGAACAATTAACATTACCTCATTAACTTTTGTGGTTCCTTGAAAGCAAAAAAAAAAAAAAAAAAAAAAAA
>VWZN01002359.1:119475-146390 GCA_013396955.1 Regulus satrapa | reverse complement strand
AAAAAAAAATCCAGATTTTCCTCTCTCCATCTGCCACTATTATTCAGCACAGACGGTTGGGTGAGAAGTGAGTCGCTTTAATATGAACAAAATCTTCAGGGCAGAAATCCATGACTGCTAAAATGACTGTTCAGACTATCCTACTGCTCCCGAACTGAATGACTTGGAAGCCAAAAGTTCATTTGTACACTGGTAATAAGACAGAGAACTATTTAATTCTCCCTGATAATTTTTTCTTTTTCTTTTTTTTCTTTTTCTTTTTCTTTTTCTTTTTATTTTTCTTTTTCTTTTTCTTTTTCTTTTTCTTTTTCTTTTTCTTTTTCTTTTTCTTTGCCTTTTCCTTTTCCTTTGCCTTTGCCTTTTCCTTTCTTTTCTTTTGTTTCTCTTTTCCTTTTATCTTTCCCTCTTTCTCTTTCTCTTTTCTTTCTTTTTTTTCCCATGGTAGCACAACTGAAACACTTTGGTAAAACCCTAGAAGAGACAAGGCACAGATTGTATCACAGATGGCTGGCAGGATGCATCACACTCCTCCCACCCCCGAATCCTGAGCTACAGGTCTTTGGCAGGTGGACACAGGGGTGTGCAGAGTTTGCAATGGACACAGCCAAAAACCTGAGATTTTGAACCTCTGCATATTTAAGCCACTTGTTAGAGGGAATCAGGGACCTCTGAGTTTTTTAAACATGATCTGTCTGCCAGTACCAGGGCTGAAAGGGGGTGGGGGGGTTGGGGAGAAATGTGAAGCTGAAGGAATGGTTAGGCATCAACAAGTGCCTGTGGACCACCAGAGGAAATACCGGGTATGACTGTGCTCCTCCAGGAGGTGAGACTCTAGCACTTGAGCCCTTCCAGTGCCAGTGTTGATGTAACCTGATGGCAGAAAGAACATTTAACAGACACAGGCTCAGGTTTGGAAAGCCCTTCAAGATAGGCTTCTGTATGGGACTTTTGTTTTTATGGCCTTTCAGCAGGTTAAACATATATGAGATCATTGTAAATGAAACAACAGAGCATGACAATATATTTTACCCTGTGTCTCCACATTTCTTGATTTATTCTGGATACTCTCCAAGTGGGGTATAGCAGCACAGTGAGTTAGGAAAGCACTCAGCATATACATTCCTAGATAAATGTATTATCAACATTCTCAGTGGTCTCAGTGAAAGTCTTTAGGCCATTGTCTAGAAGTTTGCACTGGAACATCAAGGAAAATAGTAACACTCTTCCTCAAATGAGGCATTTCATTATGAGTAAAGTTATTGCTTTTCTAACCTTGGTATGTAACTGGACGCAGCTGTTTTAGGTAACAAAGTGCTCTGGATCCCTCCTAACTGGGAAAATGCAGCAAACCTCTCACTAACATAAGTGTCCCCTGTGCAGTAAGGACCAATAGGTAAATCTTTACGGGCCATTTTCTCATGACGAGTGGTGCCTTTCGGATACACAACTGTCTTACTGGCTGTACTGCTACAATATCTACCTGAAGGAAAGCTCAGACCCACTCTTTTACTCCAGTAGAACTTTAACTATGATAGATTCAATAAAGCATATAAGCATTAATTAAAACAAAGATGTACTGACTGCAGATGGTTTTAAAGATTTGGGTTTAAACTCTGGCAAAATAGACCTAGTGAAAATACTCTTTTGAAGAAGCATCAGAATAACTATTCCAGAAAAAAAAATCAGACAAAATTCAATGAAAAAATCATAAAGAGAAAAGTATATCTATTTCTACCATTAAAAAAGAAATTATATGATTATGTGTCTGAATTGTAGTTAATTTTCAGAGTTTTTGGGTTTAAAAATGCTATTGTTCTTGATTGAGGAAGATTAGAATCCAGTCTAGCAGAACATTATGGTGACAACTGCTAAAGGAAATATTGTGATAGAGAGCTAGATAATTTTTTTTTAAGGGGCAAAATTGAACCTTTCTGGGATTGGGAATATCCATAATGACTTAATATATTACTATTGTTTTCAAGGTTGTAACATTGACCTAGTGAGTGAAAACTGTCAGATTCTGAACCTCTGTTTGCTGCTTATCATTTGCTGAGCAGATTAAAGTGGCCTTAAAAAAATCAAAGAATTAGTTAAAACAAAAATAAGATCAGTAATAATTAAATGCTTTTTCACACATCAGTCTGCTGAGAAGCTCTTAAGATTGCTATAGCCATGTTTGGATCCTTCTGTAACATCATTCTTAACACTTTGCCTAGGGGAAATGTAGATGAAATTATTCAATAAGTCCTTCTGAATCTTTCCAAACTGCAGCTTTCTATGGTTATGGTTTAGGAGTGGTATTTTTCAATTTAGTGCTCCCAGTGAAACTGTGCTGGCACTCACTTCTCTTTGCCCTTTAGATGGAAGCACAAAAGGCAAAGATCATTTGTTGTGATAAGAACAATTCACCAGAAGCAGCAATGAGATAAGAAAGAGTAACAGCAACAATACTAAATAACAAAAGGGTATAAAGAAAGGGTGATTTACATGCAAAATGCTCACCAAGTGGACAATGAAACAATAGTGGACAGACCCTCTGCCCCTTTCCCCCTGACCCAAAAAGAACTCTCTTTTTGGAAGAAGAGTCCCTTTCCCTGGCCCTGACAATGACATGAGGTGGTATCGAATAACACAATGTCTTGGTCCTGTCTACTCCCACTTATAGGCCCAGAATGAGGATATTTATATAGACATGGATAGTATCTTTTAACAACTTAGCATGTCAAAACCCTTAATATATCTATTAAATGTAGCAGAATACTTGGTGTCAGTTGGTATCTCAACATATCAGGGCTCATTGCTCTCTTATATATTGTCTTTACATGAGTAAATGTTTGCATGTGAGTAAAAAAACAGCACAGCAGCAGCAGCAGGAGCATCAGCAGCATCACACTGCATATGGCAGAAGATGTGCAATTAATAAATCTGTCTGGAAGAAAAGAGGTATCAGCATTTGCTATCAAAACCAGAATTCACATGGAGATCATTACAATTCAAGTAGCTATTTGACCTGACTTTTTAAAAGACCAGAATAAAGTGATTGAATTCCCCAGGGAATATGGTGTTCAGCTGGGAGAGGCTTTAGCTTTGTTAACTGTCTATACACTGGCAAGTGTTTAAACTGGGGTAATAAGGTTTGAATTCCCAAGGTCAGCAGGCCAACTCAGAGTGTATTTTTAAAAGAAAAGCATGTTTTACAAAGCAATCAATAAAACTCAGAAACTAAGGTGGCATCTGCTCCATTTGTTTTTTAAAAAGCCTTGCAGAGTAGCAGCAAATTGCTTTATTTCTTTGTTGGGTAAATTTGAAAATGTATCTGATTGTAAAAGCTTCCTTGGAGCACTCCCATCAGGTACAGCAGTCACATGCGACTCTCCTGGGCTGGCTTTGTATAAGAACCATAAGAAATATTTCACTGAAACTGAAACCAAACCTGCTGTATGAAGGTGACAAGAACACGTTTTCTCTTCCAGGAAGGTTGATGGTACTGAGTGAGTAAGTTCTTGTGTAAACCTGATCTATAAAAAGAACCACTAGTTCTGCTTTATTATTAATTTCCTTTTTTTCTTTTTAGTTATAGTAATCCATCAAGTGAGCAGCAAAGTGTCAGTGGAAATTGTCTTTTACGACATCTCAATCTGGTAACAATCACAGTTACATAGACATTAAATTTCTTAATCATCTATGACTTTTCCTCATGCAATTGAAACATTAATCTCTGGGTTGTTTCATTATGAGCTACGTAGTAACCTTTTATGCAACCACCTCTAGTCTGATCATATAGATCCACTACAAGTCAAAATAATTTTTAGATTACCACAGGCAAGCTTTGTCTTAACACCTATGCTGTAAATATCACAAAGCTTGTATAAATCAAATAAACCACTGCACATTGTCAGCATTTAGGTTTGTACTGCTGCTCTCACTGTTCTGGGTTTGCAAAGAATATTTCCATCTCACAGACCCAGTCAGCATTTAAAATAAACAGCATTAATAAATCATTACAAACTTGTAATGGAAAATAAAAATGGAAAAATAAATAGACATATTTCATCTCAGAAAATGTTTGTTTAGATTTCCCAACAGAATTTGATACACTGTGATTACTTATATCACTCATTTCAGGCCCTGATGCAGATTTAGTTTCATTGCAGAGATCATGGAAGTAATTTTAAAATATGCATTCAAAACCTGACCTCTATACCAGAACTCATGGAAACATGATGATCTGAGGCCCTGTGCAGGTGAAAGTCAGAAAATATTTTCAGTAGTTCACCAGTGGTAGAGTAGTAAGACTTGTTTTTTAAATAGGCATAGGTACCTCTCTTCTGTTAAATTCTCTATAAAAACATACCAGACTATTTCCTTACATGTTTACCTAACTCTTACATTGACAATATAAGAACCAAGTACAAGACAGTTGACCTATCTTAATGCAAGGGTTTATCCTGTCCTCACAACTGAATCAGATCTTTAATGGGTCTTGTATGCGACTGGAAAGGGTTACCATATCCAGAAAAAATTTCTACATAATAACAGATTCTAATAACTCCACAGCACAAGTCCATCAGGCAGAACAAACTATATCTGAAAACACAAATCTTAGGATCTTTGCTTTTATATATTCTACAAAGTATAACTAGAACTAAAAAATTATAAAGGGTTGTTCAAAGAAATTTTGAGCAGTCAAGCCCAACTCCAGTAAAAATGCTGCTCAGTGGCTCAAGACAATCCTTTTCTTTACTTACCCTTTGCAGATTACTTCTACTAATCAAACTGTGTTCACCTTAGGAATTATGATAGTTCAGCTGTGTGTGAGCCTACTTGAAAAATGCAGTTTTTACCTGCTAGTCATAACCATCTTACAGAAAGCTACAGAGAGTTGTAAGAATTTTTATTCCGTTTTTTTTGTCAGTGAAATAAACTAAATCCAAACTAAATAGCGTAATGGGGTTTCCAGGGTTAACTCCCTTTTTATCAATAGTTATTTCTTTTGCAACTCAAAGGCTAATTCTGACAATGATGTTCATGACTCATTATCATAGCTAATTTTTTGGAAAATTGCATGTAGAGGGTGTACTTTGTTCAGCTATTTTTGAAATCTCTCCCTGTGGATAAAATTGATCAAAGCTGCATCTCACTTAAGCTCTGAATAACCTCCTGTCATGAAACATAAAAGTACTCAGTGCTTCTCCTCCTTGGGTAAATAAACATCATATGCCTTTAGAGCTACCCAAAGCCTAAGGGAGGACAGGTGAACTTGCTTCAACGTAGCTTCTATTCTAACCACAGAGCATCCTCCTCATCTTCCTGAGGCAGAAAGAAGGGGTATTCTTTGCATTAGATGTCAGAGCAGAATTCTCCTACCATTCCCTTTTGTCATCCCAACCAGAGTCATGAGGAGGTAAAGGGAAGGGTGTTGGCTTGACACAGAACTACGAATTTCAATCATTATCTTCAAAGCAGGCAGCATCTCATCACCTGCTGTCTGTTTTACCTGCTAATTAAGGTAAGACACCTTCACTTTGATGTATAGGGTTGGCCAGCAACATAGCTTCTTCATGGTGTTGTTCACAGTATGAGGAAATGTATAATTCAAAGCTATCCAGTGTTTATTAATAGAACAAAGGAAAACACACCCATGTCTCACTTTTTCATGTACCTGAAGCATTACTATGGAATGCTGACACATAAATTGTCTTTTAAATAGCAAAAATCACCTGATCCAGGGGAGAGGGAAATGTCACTGTAATTTAGGAGCCATTGCTTCTCATGACCCTATCTCCTCTTACCCCAGATGGAAATAACATCACTTCCAGTACAACAAGGATGATGAATTAGTCCAAACACTGTCCCAAAATGGCAAAGCTGCTACTAGTTTATCATTGTGTACTTTCCACATGTAGCTACTGCTGCAGGGATGCAATTTAAATCACAGCACAGGTCACATCTCATGTGATCCGCCATTATCCCATATGAGTAGCTGGTTGCCCTATGCTTTCCTGGGCTGGTCATACAGGAACACGTATAAGAGTTAGGGATGGCAATTTAAAGTGAAAACTTCCAGGTATGTTAGTAATGATAGCAATCTTAATGACCGGAATCTTGTTTGTACAGCCTTCAGCAGATAATTGTACCCAAATATGGAAATCTTTTGGGAAAAACTAGTGTCCTTTACAGGCATGTCCCTTTATAGAAATAGAACTCCCACAGAATTGAAAAATTACCTAATTACTACAGAAACAAATTATTTTGGGAACTATCTTTTATAAGTTTTCTATTCCATTATAACCACATTCTGTAGCTAATACAAAAAATTCCAGGCTATGGAATGAATTTTTATGTTTAGAGGACACCAAAAGTCAGCAGTACTTAGGATTTGGGGGATACAAAAACTTAATCTGTGACCCAATCCTATAGCTTGGCACCACTGAGAAGAGACTGGTCCATCCTCCTGACATCTTCAGATACTTAGAGACATTGGTGGTGTCCCTTCTCAATCCTCTGGTCTTGATGCTGAACCGGACCAATTCTTGCAGCTTTTCCTCATAGGAGAGATGCTCAAGTCCCTTACTCAAAGTTGTTGCCTTCCTGGACCTACTCCACGAGCTCCATGTGTCTCTCTCATCCCGAGGAGCCCAGAACTGGACACAGCACTCCAGATGTGCCTCACCAGCGCTGAGGAGAGGGACAGGATCACCTCCCTCCACCTGCTGGCAATACTTTTCCTAATGGACCCCAAGATCCCATTGGCCTTCCTGGTCCCCAGGACACTCTGCTGCCTCATGGACAGCTTGTTGTCCACCAGGACCCCAGGCCCTTCGCTGCAGGTCAGCCCAAGGCTGTGCTGGTGTTGGAGGCTGTTCCTCCCCAGGAGCAGGACCCTTCATTTTCCTTTGCTGAATTTCAGAGGGCTCTTCTCTGCCCATCTCTCCAACCTGCCAAAATCCTTCTGAGCACTACAGAGCATTGGCCACCCCTTTCAGCTTTGTGTTCTCAGTGAATTTGCTGAGGAGACACTTGTCCCTTCTTACAAGTCATGAATTAACAAGTTAAATAGTTCTGGTCCATGATTATGCTTGTTGGCTTCCAGTCCTCAGCACTTATCCTGATGTCCATGACCTTTTAAAGATGATCATGGCCAGCCTTGCAGTGGTGTCCACCAGCTCTCTAAACACTTGTGAATGCTTCCATTCAGGGCCCACAGACTTGTGAATGTCAGGTTTATCTAGATGGCTTCTAACCTAATCCTCCTTGGCCAAGGAAAAGGCTTCCTTCCAACATTCCTTTACCCTAGTCTCCTAAAGTGGAGAATACTGACGACTGCTCTTGTCAGTAAAGACAGATGCAAGGAAAGCGTTCAATAACTCATGTCTCCTCTGTCCAGGATTCCCTCTTCTTTTACTAATGGACCCCTGGTTTTCCTTTTGTTATTGATGTCTTTGAAAAAGCCCTTAAAAAAAAAAATCCTTGATATCCTTGACCAAATAGAATTCCAGATGGGCCTTAGCCTTTCTAATTTAACTTCTCCTTATTCTGATCACCTGTCTATGCTCACTCCAAGAGGTCTGACCACACTTCCACCTCCTGTGTATTTCTTGCTTATACTTGAGTAATGAGTGCAGTTCTTTATTCACACATAAGGGTTTCTTGCCCTCTTGCCCTGATTTCTTTCTGATTGAGATGCATTGTTCATGGGCACAGAGGAAGTGATCCTGGAATTTTGACAAATGTTCTTGGACCCCTTTTGCCTGAAGGGTCTATTCTCATGGGATTTTCCCAAGAAGACCCCTAAGGAGCCTAAATCTAGCTCTCCTGAAGTCCATGTTTGTAATCTTGCTCACTGTCTGGCTACCTCTTCATTCAATACTGCACTCTACCATCTTATGGTTATTACTATCAGGGCTGACCCCAACTTTCATTGGTTTTGGGTCACTGGGAGCACAATTTGGTTTGTCACAACAAAACCATAGTGGATATCATTAAAATCTCATCTTTATCTGCATTTTTGCAGAGCATCTCAGCACCTGTGTTTTAATTCTAGGAAGAGATCAATTTTACTGAAAGTAGTTTGCCTAGTGAATTTTACTTTTCTGGTATCATCCTATTTGTAAAAGTGCCAGCACTGATGTCATTGTTGCTCCTGCTACCTAGAAAGAATCCTCACAGTCAAAAAAAAAAAACAAACAAAAAAAAAGTAGTGTGAGTTACTCCCTGAATTTTCATTTAAATAGATGGACTGGAAGAAGTGGGACACTGAAACTTTCCTCTTGTGATTGAGGCTGCATGTAGGAGGGTGGCAACTCTATGTGTGCGATTGGGCTGAGCTAGACAAACCTCAGCTCTGTCTAAAGAAACTCACTAAAGGCAAAATCTCTCACTAATGGGTCAGTTCACTAGATCAATAACAAGAAAAATTTCTGGATTGAAAAAAAAAAATCCTAATAAGGAAAGCTGAGTTCTGCAGATGAACATTCCTGTCTAGGAGCCACAGCCAGATTGTGGTGTTTGCCTGATTTCAGGTAGGGATGTGGGTACAAAGATACTCCAACTGCCTCTCAGACAGTTAGATTTCACTATCTTCTGATTTGTTGTTGGATTTATTTTTTTAATCACATTTTGATCTTCATTTCAGGGGTCATAAATTGCAGTGAGAGCACTGTCACTAGCCTAATATTTTACAGTGGTGACAGCAGGAATAAGTCAATATTTCTTCCTTCAATAATTTACGCAGTGCCATGCTTCAGAAAATGTGACAAAATTATAACTAATCTCTATGATCCCCCGCTTTTGAGAAAATCTGCAAGTCAGTGCCAAACTAAATACAACCCATCATTTTGGTTTAATTTCTCTATCAATATGGGCTCTTAGTTTCTTACAGGTCTTCTCTGAAATTAAGCCCTTGGCCTGTGAGTGAAGACAGATCTTTAGCACTGTACTATCAGTCCTTTCCCCAGGATTTGCCCGTGCTTTCCTCTGGCGGGTGAAAGGGCAGCAGCAGTGCCTGTCCTTTGATGACCATATAGGTCTTGGGCCACATGACCCACTCTGTAAAATCTCCCATTTCAAAGCCATAGTGACATGCATAATGACAGGAATATTTAATAGTCTTGTTTTTCATATCATACAGCATTGTTACCATATTCCAGCCCCTTCAGTATTTCTACTTCTAGCAAGGAAACTCACTATGTCTCATTGGTTATAAAAGATTCAAAATGGTGAGAGCAGAAGCTTCATTACAATTCACAGCTGCAGGAGGCTGGACACTGGCTGCCCTTCTTGTGGCCCCCAGCCTTTGCAGGTGCTAGGAACCAAGTGAAAGGTCCTTCATAACGGTAGGGACGGTCTCAAACACAAATACATGTTGAATGGAGACTGGATTGAGAGCAGACTTGAGATGAAGAGTTTGGGTCTGCTGGTTGACAAGAAACTCACCATGACCCAGCCATGGGCACTCCCAGCCCAGAAAGCCAAATGTGTCTTGGGATGCACCCAGAGCAGCAGGGCCAGGGAGAGGATGCTGCCCTTCTGCTCTGCTCTGGCGAGACCCCATCTGAAGTGATGCATCCAGCTCTGGTGTCTTCAACATAAGAAGAGCATGGATTTATTGGAATGAGTCAAGAGGACAGTCATGATGATCAGAGGGATGGGACATCTGTTCTAGGACAGGCTGAGACAGCTGAGGCTGTTTAGCCTGGAGAACAGAAGGATTTGGGGAAACTTTGCAATAGCTTCTAGAACTTTAAGAGAGCTAGAGAAGAACTTTTTAGAGGAGCAGGTATTGACAAGGCAAGCGGAAATTCTTTCAGATTATCTGTTTATCTGAAATAAACTCTTTATTGAGAGGGTAGTGAGGCACTGAAGGTATTGGCCAGAGAAGTTATGAATGTCCCATTTCTGGAGGCATTCAAGGCCAGGTTGGATGGGGCTCTGGGCAACCTTGTCTAGTGGAAAGTATGGGAGTGAGTTAGAAAGAGGTCATCTTTAAGGTCTTTTCCAACACAATTCACTCTATGATTCTATAATTCTATGACTTCCTCAGCCACTCCAGGGTTTGACCAGAAGCTGAAGAGGCACAGACACACCCCAATGGGATGGTAGATTTGAGTGTCAGAATGGCTGCTTTTTGTAGTAGTAAGAAAACATAAGGATCTCTAGACCATAACTGAGTGTTTTAAAAAAGAGCTGATTTTAACTGGATAACCTCAATTTTCCATCACGTTACTGGGATAATATAAAAATCTCCATTCTTAATTCCTGAAGCAGATGCATCAGCCTCAAAACAGGCATGAGCCCCAGAGACTACTAAAACAATCTAGAGGATAATCTAATATATTGTCACTGCCCTTGTTAACAGGAAAACTATTTATTGTGAGTTAAAATGAGGTGCACATGGTGTTTTTAACCATTGGCAAGCATTACCAACCATCCCACAGACAGAGAGGTCTGTCCCTGCAGGAGAATATCAGCAAGCAGCCACAGTTCTGCCAAGATGGAGGACCTCCAAATGAGGAAGCCATTTTCTGGTTTTTGTATTGGCTCCAGTTGTCTGAGACAGGAGAGGAGGCCAACATTTCATTTTCTTGAGTTCCTGGGTAGAAGAAATGAGAAAAAAATATGGACAGACAGGACTAAACTCTCCCTCAAATCTCCCAACTATGACATTTGATAGGAGGGCTAATGCAAGAGAAGGGCAATCAGGAATCAAGAGTTCCTGGAGCCGTGTTATAAAACTTCCAGAAAATATCTTTGCTTGAAGTGCCCCCACCTCCCCCAGTGGACATAAAAGTGGGACACTGGCCATGAGCTGTCTGTGGATGAGCAGGATGGCAGAGAATTCAAACTTACCTACTCAGTGGTTTGTACAGCTACTGACAGTCCCAGAAATCCTAAAGCTACTGAGTTTTGAACAGGTTGTTCAGACAGCACTACACCTGAACTTTTCCAGGCTAAATCTTGGCCTTTGCTGTCATGACTTTGATCCTTCCTCATACGCTGCCATGCAACAGCCTGTTTTCTCTCACAATCCACATATGGAAAAAAAAAAAAAAAAACAGAAAAGGTGAACCCATCTTCATGCTTGCACTTCTTTACTTGATGTTGGTACTTCGGCTCATGTGCAGTGTTTGATCTGAAAGAAAAACCCAGAAGGAAGGAGACAGAAACCATGGATTTATAATGCATTTAATTTCCATAACCAGCTGTGCCAATGGCCTTCCAAGTGTACGTGAATGAGATTCAGATATTTGCTGCTGTACATCCACTCTTCTGCCAGCCAGCATTATTCTGTTATCAATATTCTGCAGGCGTCTGCCCTTGGCTTTTGTCTGTGTGTGCTTGCATTGAACATCACCACTCCCTTCCCTGCGTATGGCTGTAGTCAATTATAATTATGCAAAGAAATGTCAGCTCGCACAGCAGCAAGCTCTGAAAAATGCCATCTCTATGCCTGCCTCTTAGCAGTAGGAAGATCATGACTCTTTGGTGTTTGATTCTGATCTCACACTTGTTCACTGCTAATGGAATTTCCTTGACTTCAAAGCAGACACAATATGCATGAGAGTGAGATCCTTGTTCAGCCCCATGAGTGTAAACTGCTCTAAGGCAGTCATACATACTGGTCTGGGAGAGTAATAATCACTCCAGTACAGAGTTCTACTCCTTTCATAGCTGACATCCCACTGAAGACTTGTTAATAGCAGTGACTGCATGTGAATTCTTCATTTTCCAGTGTCTGACCTCCCATTAGCACAAGTGGGATTAATGAGTCAAGCCCAATCGCATCCTGACCATGTCAGATTTTAGACCTTGCCTCAATGCAGTAAGCTCAGTGCTCATTTTCTAGAGGTTCGCCTGAAGACATAAAGACATAACAGTCTAAGGAGGGGTTAATAATCACTAATATAATATTAATCTTTAAGGGATTCGTCTGATAATACACAAAAAACTATCTGATGTAATCACAAGGTCTCAATAATTTTTTGAATGTTCTTGAGAATATGGAGAGATCTAAGTCAACTAGAAGCTGGTTAATATTGTACAAATTTTCAAGAGGGGTCACCCTGAAATTACAGGCCCGTCAGTCTCACTTCAGTGACTGGTAAAAGCATGGAGAAGATTCTTCTGGGAGGTATTGAAAAACACTGGAACAGCAAGTCATCAGGCACAGCCAGCATAGTTTCATGAGGGAAAAGTCCTGCTTGTTGTATCTGATTTCCTCTTGACTGGATAATGACTGGATAATCCACCTAGCTGACCAAGGGAACTCAGTTGATGTATATGTAATATGTCAGTAAAGCTTTCAATACTATCTCTCACTGTATCCTTCTGGATACTTTAAGTGTGATGGGTGAACAGCTGGTGGGCTGGACACAGAGCATTCACAACAGTGAATGGTGTGACTTAAGAGTGGTCACCTGTCACTAGTGGGGTTCCACAGGAGCAAAATAAAACAGTAGCAAAATAGAAAGAACAGAAAGTATGCACAATTTTCTTTCTGGGTACGTTGTTTACTGTGTTGAAAGAAACTGATCTGATGAAAGAGCCATTATTTTCCATGGGAAAGCTTTCCACACAATCACAGAATCACTAGGTTGGAAGAGACTTCAAGACAATTGAGTCCAACCCATGCCCTGACACCTCAACTGAAACACAGCACTGACCACCACATCCAGTCTCTTTTCCACCATCCTGGGATGGTGACTCCACCATCTCCCTGGGCAGACCATTCCACTGCTTTATCAGTCTTTCCACAAAAAATTTTTCCTCATATCCAACCTAAATTTCTCTTGGTCCAGTTTAAGACTGTCTCTTCTTGTTCTGTCAGCTGCTGCCTGGAGAAAGAGACCAAGCCTCACCTGACTACAGCCACCTTTCAGGGAGTTAAGGAGAGTGATAAGATCACCCCTGAGTCTCCTTTTCTCCAGGCTAAACAATCCCAGCTCCTTCAGTCATTCCTCACAAGGTTTGTGTTCCAAGCCCCTCTCCAGCCTTGTTGCCCTCCTCTGGATGTGCTCAAGTNCAAATTTGCCAATGGAGGACTCAATACCCTCATCTGTGTCATCAATAAAGATATTGAAGAGAACTGGCCCAGCACAGACCCCTGAGGGACACCCCTGGTGACTGGCTGCCAGCTGGACGCAGCCCCGTTCACCACCACTCTGGGCCCGGCCATCCAGCCAGTTCTTACCCCAGCAAAGAGTGCTCCTGTCCAAGCCATGGGCTGTAGGACACTTTTCCAGGAGTGTGCTGTGGGAGGCACTGTCAAGGACCTTGCTGAAGGCCAAATAGACAATATCCACAGCCTTTCCTGCATCTACCACATCATAAAAAGAGACCAGGCTGGTCAAACACAACCTACCCCTCCTAAACCCATGCTGGGTGGGTCTGGTACCCTGGATATTTTGCAAGTTCTGTGTGATAACACTTACCATAAACTGTTCAATTCCCTTACCATGTACTGAGGTCAGGCTGACTGGGCTATAATTACTAGGATCCTCCTTCCCACACTTTGTGTGAAGGGGTGTCACACTGGCCAACTTCCAGTCATCTGGAACCTCCCCAGTGAGCCAGGGCTGTTGGTAAATGATGGAGAGTGGCTTTGTAAGCTCATCTGCCAGCTCCCTCATTACCCTGGATCCCATCTGGTCCCATAGATTTATGCACATCTAAGGGGCTCAACAGAACTCTGACTGACTCCTCCTCTCTTTATCTCAGACCTATGAATAAACACAAGGTCATAAAGAAGATGGATAGGAAAGTTTGCTTGTTACTGTGTTTAGATGCTGTGTTCTACACTGAGAATAGGCACATGGGAAATTTTACATAGTCATAGTACCTTTCCTCATGAGGAAGAAGGGTGTAAAATAACAAGCCAAATCTTAATGAGATAAATTAGTCTACAAGTTAATGAATTCATGCATCAAAATATTAGGTTTTTTTCTTTAAAAAAACCCTCTAGCAATAGATGCTGACTAAAAAGAGGCATTGGAATATCAATTTGAGACAACAGACAAAATCAAGCCTGATAGCTGGAAATTTCCACCATAAAATTTGCAGTAATACCATCCATGTGAAAAGCAGTATGACAGCATCACAGCAAGCTATAGGAACAGGACAATAACGAACATCAGAGGTGGATTGTGAGGCTTCAAACTGCTGTCATGACCAGATGAACTTCCAGGTAGCTCTCCACACCAGACATGGTGCATTTCCACAGCACAGCTGATGCACTGCCAGCTCACACCCTGCCTTACACCAAAGTGATTTGTTCCGCCTCCAAGAGCTACTTCTGAGTGTGAACTGTAAAACAAGAAAGGCTGTTTGATGACCACATGAGAGAATACCAGTATTTCATGTCTTTCCAAAACATAAACAACTGTTTGAGGGGAAAGGACAGTTGTAACATTCCTTATGGACAGAAGATGACAGGAGTGCTCCAGCCAGGATTTGATGCATTCTCCATTCAGCCTCTGCCAAGAGTGCTCAAGGCTCCATGGTCTCACTGCTTCTCAAAGCTCGTGGTTTTGAGGGCAGTACTGTCCAGCCATTATTCATTCCCTGGTAAGCCTGAGAGACACATTTGCTCATTTGCTCTACTTGAGAGCTGCATGTTTCTCTGGCACTGTAGCTGGCACCAGTGTGGGAAAATGAAGAATTGATATATTTGTTCTGGCTGAAGAGCAGGAAGAAAGTGCATGATACTTGGTGGGGGACAGCCAGCACAGTACTAACTGCAGTGTATTCTGCTGTTTTTTCCAAACTGGATTAAGCTGCCTGACAGAAAATATCAGACTAAACTCCATGAATATTACAGAGTATGAATAAATATTACATGCATTAAGATATATTCAGATTACAAGGCATAGCAGTCAAGACACACCAGATCAACACAAGTGTAGGAATTCCAATTAGAATTTTAAATTCCCACTTTCACCTTTTACATACTAAGGGTCCCCTACGGACCTCATGCCAAGATCCTAAAACAAACACATTAAGCAATTCATTTCCCATTTTGTCAGACTTTCCTAGTCGCCCACATTATCTAGGTTTGATAAATCCTAATGATGTAATTTTCTTCATTTTTCCACAGTGTTTTACCCACCAAAAGGGGTTAAAATTAGGATTTCTGCTTTGCTGGTGCTGCATTGCATCCAGTGTAGTGAAGCCTCATCTCTGTGCTGCTGCATAATTGCACTGTGTACTTTATTTAGACTGAGGACCCCAGAAACCCCAAGGAATTTATGGATTAACTCTACAGAGCCTTCAGAAGGTAACTAAGGAAAGTAAGACCATGTTAGCAGGCTAAAATTTACTATATATGCATGTGTGCAATCACTAAAGCAAAACTAAACAAAATTAAACAAAACCAAAATAACCCCTCCCAGCTACCCCCCCAAAAAACAAACAAACAAAAAAACCCAATCATAACAACTTCTATAGCCTAAATATAAACTACAATGATCTGTTTTGTCTTAGTGTGCATATATCTAGGATTTTATCTCCAAAGAGGAAACAATGTTTTTGCACATAGGACAGAAAGAGATGGTGAAGTTTTCTATTTGTGCACTCTTTAAGGTTAATAATAATCTAAAACTAGTGTTAGAAATTAGTTCAGTATAAACTATATTGCATCAACGAGTGTTTGAATTTTGATGATTCTTTTCTAATTTGAGGATTTTCAATGCTGAGAAAACTGTGTGACCCAGAGAGTACCCCAGAGAGACAGCATATGCTAAGAGCTGGACATGATCACTGGGACTTGAGCTTGATGTTGGAGTGGTGCAAGTAGTTTGAGTGGCACTAGCCTAACATGGAACCGAATTCCTCAAGAAAAGCACAGTTTGGAAATGGACACATTTTCAGACTCCATTATTTCTCTTCAGCTCAACTTCTCTTCTTTTCTGTCAACAGAGAAGAATATAGAGAGTCTGAGCAGGCATCCATCACTGAAAGGAATGCCCCTGCCTTTTAGGGACTCATCTTTGCCTTGGTTTTCTTCTCTGCATTGCTGCCTTCAGCTCCTTCCTCCTGTCCTGCAGCACTCCCTTCTCCATCAGCAGAGCGCTCAGCAGCTGGGCTTGTAATCAGCCTGAAGTGAGCGCAGCGTCAATCAGAGAGTTAAAAATAGAAAGATGGCTGGGTTTCTTTATTTTCTCAGTAGTCTCTACCTTTAGAAATGAAGTGGCTGGTTTTCCAGCTGACCTGTGTTCCTGTGCCAGGCAGGTAATCCCTGAGACCATGTTTTCTTTCTTAGCCTGCCTGTCACAAAGAATCAAGCGGCCCCTGGTAAGACTGTTAAGGTTGCAGAGCAGATACAGATTGGGAGATGCAGGAAGGAAAGGACAAGCCAAATTCTGGAGTTCATACCTCCCTTTGTTTAAATCCCAATACAGAGGAACCACATGCAAATACTTCAAAGTATGTCAACTGTAAGCAACTATTTAGCATCAGCTAGTGATCTATTATTACTGAATGAATAACAGCACACTACCAGGAAATTATAAACATTGGGTGGTGGGTGGCAGAACACCATTGCAGTTCTTGTTATTATTATGACCTCATATGGAAAAACTTCACCTTTAACCTTACAGAAGTGTGTGGCTTTGCCCTAAGATACAAAGTGTCCTCAGAGGTAACTGGAATGCTTCACTTGTGCTATGGTCCTTTTGATTTCTCCTCCTCATCTCCTCTGGCATATCTTTAGACACACCTGGTGATAGAGCTGTGGTGGAGTGTAGTGGAGGGCAGGATGCAATAAGGGTCTCACACTCTCCACCTCTGTAATATTGCTGTCCAATTCAGTATGCTACCACTTAGTCAAACTTTGGTATGATAATTGGCCCCTGGCCCCTTTGTAGCGTGCTCTGTTCAGCACACTGGAGATTTTGAAGATTGGCACTTGTCTCCCAGACTCTCACTACTGCAGCAGCTGTCTGAACTGTAAGTTGCAATCCCTGCAAGTAGGAGGACTAGGAGAGGACAGGCATGCAGAATTGAATCAATCGAAAGGTTTGTACCTTTGTACACATTGTACCAATTGGTACCGCATTGTTTTTTATCCTGCCATTTGCTGCATGCAATAAAATGAGGCTCTCGTATGAGGTAATGCACATAGAAGGCATTAATAATACATTGTGACAGGTATAGTAAATTAATTTGGAGACTACTATAAATGGTGTGAGAGCACAGATCTTATTGCAGCTGCTTCTGTGGAAAGATGGCAAAAATATCTCTTTTCTAGTAATTTAAGAGACTGCAATTGCTTCCAAAATACTCTGATGAAAACTTCAGCTTTTTAGACAAGAGAGACTCCTCTTGACTGGCCAGAGTCCAGCAGAGCTTTAGCAATTTAAACCAGCTGAAACCATGGCCCATAATATTGTGTTTACACCCTCAGCCCTGGAGAACATTTAAACGGGACAGATCCAAGTTTCTACAGCCAGTGGAAAGACTAACAATAATTTCAGAGCTAAACTGAGCCATTAGCCAAGCTTTTAGATGAAATGGAGGCATGTATGAAAACAAGTCAGATTTCCAGCTATGAAAGAACAATTTTCAGAAAGGGAACTGATTAGTGAGTCCAGTGAGTCCAAAGAGTTGTAAGATACTTCAGCTGAAGGAGACCTATAATTTATATTCAATAAAAGCTGCAAGAAACTCTCTGGAATTCACTTCAGAAGAAAAGGGGAAAACTTGCAGGAAGGGCTATAGACCAAAAGGGATCCTTAGAAAGTCCAGCACAGTTAATCAGCAAAGAAAATTTAGTTTCAGAGGCCAGAAAGTACAGAGCTGGGATAAACATTGCCAAAAGTCAAGTTAGAAGCTTTCAGAGGAAATTAAATAGTAATAATAAAGGGAAATAATAAAAAGTTATTTAGCTATCAAAATAAAAAGATTTTAGACAAGAAAATAAGTGATGTTTTTATCCTGAGACGATTTATGCTGGCATAGGTGTTTGAAAACATTAACTGAAGCTCAGCTTTGGTTTTCTGTAAAAACATTAAACTCTGGAGAAAAGGGGGACAAATATGGGATGAGTGTCAGGAAATTGAAAATGCTTCCTCAGGGCAGATACAAAACTCTGAGAGCTGGATATGCTTAGCCAGCAGGGAGCAGATCCTTCACTACAGGACATTTGAAGACCTGGCAGCCAGTCTACGTAATTTTGTCAAGCTGTGCAGGAGAGGGATCCACATGACTTGAGAACTGTAAATATAGCAACCATAATTAAGGAAGTGAACTTGCATCTAAAGGCCTGTTAGATTGATTGCAATAGTATGCAAGAGTACATGAAGGATTTTAAGTGAAAGGAATAATTAATTATATGATGATTAATGAAAAATAAAAGAAAGGCCTGTGCCTGCTAGCTGGAGCATACCAGGCCAGCATAAAGCTTCTGCTTGCATGAGTGCTGGTTGGTTGCTTCAAGAAAGGTAATTGCAGCCAAGTGAAACTGAACAAACATCTGAGAAGCATTTGTGATATGGGAAATCACTAGGTAAAATGGAAAAGACAAAAAGAAAAACCACACAAACTGTAGCAAGAAAGTCAGAAATAGCTCTAAAAGGACATGGCAAGCAGTTTTGTTAAAGGACAATTTGCAGCTTTTTCTGGAAACCTGAATCTTTTCACAGCTGTCTCCATAAAGGACCTTGGTTGAAGAAGTAGGTGTGTTAATGACATTTGCCCTTTAGATATTTGCAGGAGACACCATGGTGCAGAAAGACATCTAAACATTGTACAGGGTAGAAACAGGTAATTTACAGATCTGGAAAAATAGTGGTAGTGTGAAGTTTAACACTCATTTCAAGACATTGTCTTTAATATCTAGCAGGAGGATTTCTGCAGTAGTCTGGTGATTTACTACTACACGTCTCAAAGAATCTGGGGAAATAAAAAAGAAGGAGAAAGAAAGGATAATTTTATTCATTTATGGGAATAACTATAAGAGAGCCCAGGGTGATAGAGCTGTAAAAAATGCAAATGTCTCCATAGTCATTGTTAGGGAAAACACTTCCAGTAAGCATATGGAAGTGTTCACTGTCTTGCATAGCACATTAATTGGAATATCAAGAGCAAGGCAAGAAACTCACACCTTGGAGAAAGAAATTCACACATAGGAGGTAAGATGAAAACCATTACTCTGTGCAAAGAGAATCAGAGAGTTCACCTTGTTTAGCAAATCAAGGGCTCTAATGTGATTGAAATACAGATAACTTGGTTGAGTGTCCAGCCCCAGTGTTCATTTCAGGTTCACAAAATAGCTATCCTTGCTTTTATGTCTTCCTATGGATCAGCCCTTATCTTCTAGTCCTAGTTTCCTCAGAAATCTCTGGGGTGGTAGTGAACTGAGGGAAAGTGTACATCTGCTGTCTCTTTATCTGGTGAGGTACCTCCTGTTCTTTACAGAGTTTGGGCTTCCTCACCTCTCACACCTGTAAAGGTATGAAGGGACACCATTAAGATAAAAGGAAGCAGTAATCATCAATATTTTGGTTTGAAATCAAATCTGCCATCATATCTGGATTTAGGAACCTAAAATAACCCACTAGGTAGAGGTAACAGAGGTCTGTCTGTAGGAGATAAGAATCCTCCATTGAAGGCTTGATACAAGGCTGTGCTTTCTTATTCAAAGAACACAGGGAGGGAGATCCTAGTGATTTTTTTATATAATAGATTAATTCCTGAAGTAATGATCCAGGCAAAGGGTGAGGAGGGCTGAGTACTCCCCTCAGCCTGGAAAGCTCAGATCTCTTTTAGTCTAACATTTCATGAGAGTTCTAGCCCATAAACTGTACATGAATCTGGGGCATGGAGATAGTTCACCTTTTGTGTTCAAGTCACGTCATTTAGCATAGAAAAACTGAATCTTTGTGAGACTGTGAAGGAAAAAAAGCCAGAGAAAATGAGCTTATGGGTTGTCTGAGAAGATAGATTGGCAGGGCAAAGAGCCTGAGCCTTGCTCCCTTAAGAAACTGAAATTGTTAATTAAAAGGAGCAGTGAGCCCTTTCCTGGAGATAGGAATGCAATCTGTTATGTGACCTGTGTTATAAATAGATGATAATTTCTCAGATGACCTGGCATGGAAATACATGTATCCTTGTGCACAGAATCACATGATGATGTGAGTCTTGTATCACATCCTCAAAGGACTTACAAATAAAGACACAGAGGTAGCAAATCCCATACATACAGGGGTGTTGAAATGGATGCCCATCTGTCCATGTAATCTGTCCATCATTTGGGTTAGCCCTTTGGGTGAAATTCATCACACCTGACCACCATGGGGCATCAAGTCAAAACTAGTTCTCCAGGAGTCTTCATGGACAGTGAAAGGAGATGGGTGGTTCAGCATTCCAGGTAGAACAGGACCAGTGTCCCCCACTGAAACCAGCCTGTATCCCTGCTGGTTTCAGGTAGAGCTGGACAGACAGCTGAGAGGGCACACCCTGTAATCTGAGATCTAACACCAAGGTGGGACAAATCCCACCCTATGCACCTTCACACACAAAGATCCCAGTCACAGGAACTTGGGCTTCTCCAGGGCTCCTTCTCAGACACTTTTGGGGATTTAATCTGGCAAAAAGCAGGATAGAGAGTGAAGATCAGCTTGCTTGTGAGAGAATTGAGGCCAAACAGCTGTGGATCAGAGTTTAATAGCTCCATTGGCAAAGATGATAGATTTTTGCATGTTCAGCAAATCTAATCTCTTCATTTAACCTAGAAAATTTACAAGCCCTCCTGGCATAGCTGGTGGAGCTTGTAAGCTTCGTGACCAGATTAAGCCAATGGGACATATGTATTATGAGTGCCAAGTAGTTCAGATGTTCCTTTCCGTACTTCAACCTTTAAAGCAGAAAATAATAAAAGTAAACAACTACCATTAAGAGTGAAACAGGGAGTTTTCAAATCCCAGTAAGTCTCAAGAATCAGAGAGCTCACTCAAAAGAATTTTGTCCCGTCTACCTGAGAGATGTGTTTATCATCAATGTGTAGCAAGACCACAAAGATTGTTATTATTTTACAGCTGGCAACATGCATTTAAGAAATATCATTCCTGTTTCAGGGCTTGATTTCTTACCCTGATTTTTTTCATTGTTCATTATCTTCCCATGAGGAAATGACAAAGTAATTACAAATTTGAAGCAGGAGTTCACTTACCATAAACCTACTCATTTTCCTGTTTGCATTTGTGTAACAGGGCTCAGCAGGTGTAGATGAACAAAGAGGAGCCCTGCAGATCCAGGAATAAGTTAAATAGAGAGAAAGAAACAGGTAAGCAGAGATAATCCTTAAAGCCAAATAATTCTGAGTTAATTTGGTACAAACATGGTTTAGAGGAAGCTGAAGTACATTAACAAGGAAAATGCTAAGAGTGAATTATTATGGGACTGTTCCACCTACTGTGCACACAGAGGAGAGCCCTGGCTGCCCTGGTATATGTGTCACACAGAGCACAAATGCAGCAGTCCTGGGGATCAGTGCAGCAAAAAACAACCGCGTGGGTGTGTGGGACCTCTGCATTCCAAACATCCCCAGGACATGCATCTGTGCCTACACACAAGTTGGGTGCAAGACACCTACAGGCTCTATCTGCAGGCTGCCACAACAGTGGGCTATCTCAGAAGCATGGATGTTCTGGAGACTATTTTCCAAGGCAGTTTAAAGCTTTTCAGTACAGAGTTTGATTGAAAAAACTCACCTCTGTACAACTGGCAGGGAAAATCCATATCAAAGCCTTGGGTGCATTTAAGGTAGAAATTCTTGTAGCACCTTCAGAGGTTGCACACTGTGAGAGTCTGACCCAGCTACTAGGATTGGAAGAGATTAGTGACAATCTTTTCTGTGTGGGCACAGAAGAACCCAGCACTGCAAAGGTGCTATCAGAAAAAGAACCATTTTTCACCTTCTCCTTCTTCAAGTTTTCATTTTATGAGGGTTGTTTTAAGCAACAGAGTTCTTGTGCCTTCTATGGTCCTTGTGCCAAGGTGAAGCTCTTGCTACAACAACACCCTGAAACATCTCTGGTATTTATAACATATTGTTTAACTTAATGGGATCCAGTACCATAAACATCTGGGGTTTTTTTTTTTTTCAGAAGAGATAGTAAGTGTTGGGTTCCATGAGTCAAGGTAGGTGAATGTTCTCTGGATGTGTAAATGTGACTGTAAAACTAAAAAGCTCATCATGAGAAATGAGCCATAGTCTTAGTGCTGTGACTTTTAGCTTTAATCTGGAGTAAAATATGAGGAGGAGTAGTAAAATCCCATTAGGTATGTCAGGCTCTGAGCCATGTTTAGTTCATTACTGAATTAGGGCATTTGAATATGAATCTGTCTTCATCATCTTCCCCATAAAGTCCAGAAAAGATTCTAAGTAGGACTTAGGTTTGAGTTTTCATTAAGAAATCTCGCTATTTCGCTTTGCTATTTCTGTTTTGAAGTTATGCTACCATTTTTTCATATGTGCTTATGTATACATATGCATATGCATTCCTTTTCTACATTTTTTAATGAACTGCCTTCAATTATTACCTAAAAATCAGAATGTATGCCTGCATATGACAGGTCACAGTTGAAGAGCTTGTAAACTGGTTATTTTTATCATTATTTCCCCCACCTCCAAACAAAGCTGGATTCTAATATTTTTCTCTCAGACCACCATCCCTCTGAGCTTTTCAGTTAATTGCCCATTGAAATCACATCCAACAAAGTGACAGAAAGTCTTAGTTCCTTGTTTTAATAAAACCAGTAGCTACTTAGAGGAGAAGATAAATTTCTTCAGTAAAGATGTGTTATAGGAATACCAATTCCTCCACAAGACAGCTCAGTGTTCTCCTTAACACCAAAACCCCACAGCTTTCTGCTGCAGGGTGTAGCAAGGAGTTGAGAAGGGAGGGCTGGAGGTCAGTGAGTGTGTGGAGGGCAGAGGAAGAAGCTGGAGTCTTTTGGGGGACATGACTGTGAGGTACTGGTGGTGTTGCTCTGAGGTAAAGGTAGGCCGTTCTCATATGCTGAAACTAAGAAACATGACACAACCTAACCACATTGTAAACATGCAAAGAAAATGGTATCACACTTCCTTCAAAGACAGTGTACATAAATAGTTCCCAGACATTCTTTCTATTCCACCAAACAAATTCCCATGGATGTCACTATTAGTGGAAACAGACCAACTTGGAAAGGATTTTCCTACTTCTGAATGAAGAGGAATTTTGCTTTATATGTATTGTCTTGGTTGGCTGAATTACATAGAAGTGCCTGCTTCCTGTGGCTAAACTTGGAGTTCATTTATATGCAGGCCAGCAACCTCTCTCTTTTCAATGTATTTCTGCAGTGGAAGAATAATAAAGTTCTCACTAGATTCCTGACTTCAGCTCTTTTTATAATAAAGTGTAGTACAAGTGTCTGTTTTGCCCTTCTTTTGAAACAGGAGGCAAGAGGACATTGCTGACTGGTAGATCAGCTCCAGATCTAGTCTTTCACAAACTGGATAAGATAATGCTAGCAAGATCAACACTGCTTCTGATTTCCTTGTGTGAAAGTGGATGCATTAACACTGGCTGTCTCTGATTGACATTTTTAAATCTTTGCTCTTGGCACTCATTATAACCTCTGATACCTGTCTATGCATCAGCTCTGCTGGGGCTCTGCCTGCATCAGCACAAAGCTGTTCTATTCACTATCATTTGGACCCTGGGCACTTTTTCTCTTAGTAATGTGGACTCTAACACAAGCATCAGTTTTATTCTCTCCCAGGACTGCATTTTTCTGTGGAGACCTACAACACTTCTGCAGAACCATGGAAGAAACTGGAAACTATCAGTAGCATCTTCAGTGACAATCTTAATGCTGACAATAGGTGCCATTATTAGGCATTGAGCTGGCCCTACATGGTGGCCCTGGGGGAGGAAAGCACTGTGATTTAATCACAGTCACAATGTCACTATCATCACTTCTCTTTCTGCTATCTGTCCACTCTACCACAGTTTCATTATGACTCTCAAAATTCCATCATAGGTGAGTTCATAATCTGAATTAGTGGCAGCAGTGTAACTTGTATAACAAGTTATTTTATGGTTAGTAGTGGCTAGCACTTTGCCGCTTTTATTCCTAGCAATGTCTTTACATCAGGTCCCAGGAAACCACCTTCCTGCAACACCTCAGGGTGCCCAACATACACGTCTGGCTGTTCCTTGCATGCTGCATCCTGCCAAGCATGAACATTCCCAATCATGTGTCAGGCCTCAACACTGTGAGAGTCTCTTGAAAAACATCATAATTCTCGATAATTTTATTTTTGAGGAACTCTTGGGGAGTTACAGCTTGCAAATTGTTTTATAGAAATGTAAGAAGGGTTGTTCTTACATTCCTGTGAATCAGGTTGTCTCATCCCCATAGGAGCCCAGGAGTCCCATTGTTTTAATTGCAGCCTGCTTTGGATCCCAGCTGAAGGCAACAGAGAAGAGCAGAAATCTCCTACAGCTCTTTTTGCTCTGACTAGCTCTCAGGATGAAGGCAAGTGAGACTATATAGTTAATCTTTACCAGGGAAGGCTAGAGAAAGGACCTTGAGCTATCTAGCTGCCAGCTAAAGCTGCCTTGGCAATGGTTTAATGAGCAGTGGCCTGTACTTGAAGGACTTCAAGAAGAGATGTAATCAACCATTCACTATCTTTCTTCTTTCCATTAAGTTCAAAGTACTATATAATCACTTCAATTTTCTTTCAGCAGTGATAAGGCTCAAGCATAAACCACAAAGCCTGAACTCTCAGTCAGCCTCCGTGTTTTATCCTGGATTTATCATCAGCTATCATCAGGTTCTGTCTTTCTGCCTGATCCCATATGGAAACTGGCCTCCAAGGAGGGTCAAGTATTCACTTTCATACTCCTCTGTGGTGAAATGCTTTTCCTGGCAAGATTAGATAAAGCAATTCCTTTTCATTTCAGGCCATCCCAAGTAGATGCTTTATAAAAAATCTACTTTAAAGCAATTATTTTTCTCATTTGCTATAGGTTTATAGAGTGAGAGGGTCAGGCTATTTTTATAGTCACTGTGCCAGGAACAAAGTCCAATAATTTACTCTGCTTGTAGGGAAAAAAAAAAAATCTTAGAGGGTATTGTCAAAGACTCCTTCCCATTCACTACCTGGTCAGAATCTTCAATATGAGTCAGACACAAATTCAGTAAAAGCATTTAGGGTTATAGTTTAAATAAGCATAAAGTAAGTAAAATTTGCATTATTTCTGCATTTTACATTGATCAGAGTTTGATGAAACATAGAGACAGTGTTGGCAGTAGAGGCTGGGACTTTTTCTTCCCTGAGTCCTCAGCATGCAACCCTTCTCTCGCTCACCAGGAGAGGCTTGGTGTTCCTTGCAGCTGCACCAGGTACAGAGGAGAGGAAAGTGTCACTGTTCCTATAGCCTAGAGTGACAACACCAGCTGAGACAGTCTCCTAAGGTGTGGAGAATGAAGGTCCGTACCTCTGTGAAGAAATTATTAAGCATCTCCCTTCCTGAATGAATATTCTTGCCACTTGGCTCTCAGTGAGCTCATCATTTAAACGTGGGATTACATTTCGGGGTGAATTCTACAGTGTGCCTGAAAGCCTGGGGCACCACCACCTTGCAGGGACCTGTGCACACAGTGCTGCTCTGCCTGCCCAGCTGCTGCTCAGCCTCCCCAGGCTGTGGCTGGCAGACCTCCCAGGTGCTGCCCCAGATGTGTGCAGAGCAGCAGCTCCTCCCCCCCAGACCCAAGGATAGTTTGAGGCCATGAAGCAGGTGTTGGGGCTCGTCCTTCTCCTGCAATCAGACAATCACTCACGGAGGTACACAGCCCGTGTCATCAGCTTGGCAGTCATACTGAACCACTTTGAATGATGCTGCTGTCCTGCCTTGCTTTGCTGCAGCTCACAGAAGGGATTTCCACATTTCTCTATCTCTGATACAATGTCTTTAATGCCCAAATGTAGTCCCATTACCCTTTACCTTGGACAATTTTCCCTGCACTGTCTGAACTGTAGCAGATATGAAGACAGGCTCTGACACATAGGTGCACAGCTGCCTTGGCCACACCGTGCCTCCTTGCTTGGGAGAACTTTCTGAACCCCAAGGCCATGCCCCCACCTTTGGTGTAGAGGGGCAATGCCAAGAAACTGTCCTGAACAGCAAAGGGTCATGTATTTACTGGGGAGTAGAACAGCAGGGTGAAACCCCCTAGTCTGAAACCCATTGTCAAATGCCAAGACACAGTCATAGCTCTGGAATGAAATCAGTCACGGGGTAAGTATCACAAGCATCCTTGCACACCTGCTCATACATATCTGCATATACACACATGTGCGTTTCCTTCTGTACACACACAGAACTATGATCCAATACACATCTGGTGAACCCCACTAGATAAATTACACCCCCAAAAATAAATACTATGTGTAACTTTATGTGTCTTGATCATGTACAGAATGAGGGATCTTATTTCTGTGTAACAACATGATAAGGCTTACAGCAAAGACACAGAGCAATTGCAATCTGCTCTGAGGCAGCGAAATTTAATATTACAGATATGGCTGGTAACTCCACCCATTGTTAAGGTTACCAGACACTTTACAGTGTAAGACCCTCTTTTCAATTCCTTGTACACAAAATGTTGACTTCCTGGACTGACATTTATGTGTGCCAGATGCTTGCATCAGGTTTCTGCAGTAATTGTTTCTGCTGTATAAATTGCAGAAAACTGTAGTAGGGGCGCTTTAAATTACATGACAAGGTGTGCTCATTTCAGATGGGATAGAGTTATTTGACCTCACAGTTATTAGTGCAGGGCTGTGTTTTGGATTTGTGCTGAACTCAGGGTTGATAATACAGAGATGTTTTTGTTACTGCTGGGCAGGGCTGGCACAGGGCCAA
>VWZN01002359.1:107529-119287 GCA_013396955.1 Regulus satrapa | reverse complement strand
GGGGGGGGGGGGGGAAACAACATGTGAAACTATGGTGGTTGCCTCCCCAAATCATCATCATATGTGAAGAGGCCCAGCTCTCTGAACTGAACATACCCTGTATATGGGAAGGAGTGAATTAATTTTTTATGAATTAATTTTTTGCTTTTGCATGTAGTCTTTGTTTTCCCTATTAAACTGTCTTTTTCTCAACCTGTGAGTTTCCCAGCTATTACCCCTTCAACTCTCTACCCAGTCCCAATGGTAGGGGAGTGAGCGAGGAGCATTGTGAGGCTTGGTTGCTAGCAGGGGCTAAACCATGACGCTAGGAAAGATATCTCACCTTGCATTTGTTAAAAACATCTTTCTGAGCCCTTTGCTCTGAGTAACCTTTAGGCAAGATTTGACAAGTTGAATAAGATTGCTTTCTTCCTACACATCTACCTTATTGGGAAATATTTCCCAGATTTGTCCAGTTTACAATTTGACAAAAATCATCCCTATCAAAAGGATGCCTTAATTTTATTTATTTATTGTGAAATTGAAGACTACTTAAGCAAAAACTCTCCTGCACACATGGTGTGTTTACACTTGCAGAGCTCTTGGGTCCCATGTCCATAGTGGGTGACTGACAAAATCCAGTGGGGGAACAAAGCTCTCCTTTTTCCCTGCCATGATCACAGACTGAGAATCCTGAACATTGTATGGTGATGCACAAACTTTAACACTTGCCCTCACCTTGCTTGGGATGGAAGGGACCTGATGAGACCAAGAAACCTCTTTTGGCTGAGGCAGGAGCAAAGGGCTAGTGCCCACAGTAATAAAAGATACCCCAGATCTTCTAGACACCACAGACACACTTGCTCATCTGGAATCCCACTCACCTGCATCTTAAAAGAGCCTTTCTTTGTCCATTCTATGGATAAAAAGATATTGCATAGCTTTCTGATACTTAAGCGTCATTCTTTAAATTACAGCCTAAATGTCTTAGCAGGAAGTTGGTAAATATTTGATCTTACACCAATTCTGCCCTTTAAAGAGTGGTTTTCTTCCCTAGGTAAGAAGCTACATTTCTTGGCTGCATTTGTAGGCTGCAGCTATATTGGTAGACTGCCAAAAAGCAGAGCCAACACGAGGACCTCAAAAACAGAGACTAGAATTTCAGTGCAGGGAAAAAGGGAAGATGGGGTGAGTGGCTCATGATCTAAGCTCTAAACTGGAATTGTTCACCATTCATCCTCTATTGGCTAGATTTTTTTTTTCAATTCATCTTTTCTGTAAGGGAACCAAATAAAAAAAACTAATTCAAAAAGCAGTAGACTTTAAGGTAAGGAACAATGGTTTTTTTCTGTCTAGGTAACTACAACTTAATACAAACCTCAGGTACATGGTAACTATATGTTTTTTCCAACAATATCTAATTTGCACAGTTCACCCTCAAGAGTGAAACATGTGTTGTTCTGATAACAACATAGAAAGTCTGTAGTAGATAGTCTAGTCTCTAAACTTAGGGCATAGCTCTGATTCTATTAATTCTGTACTTCAACTTGCCCCTTCTGTGATGGAGATAGCTCTCACTATTATCCTACAGAGCTAGTGGGAGAACAGATTCATTACTGTTTGCAAAACATTCCGGCTTCATAATGGTATGTACCACAGAAAAGCCTATAAAGAAGTTAATAACTTCATTCTTGCAGCAGGATTTATAGGGATGAGTAACAAATAAGATGGAAAACCTTATATTAAGTAGCTAGGCTGGAATAAAACATTGAATAATTGCTCACTAAGGGGACTCATCTACCCTGTGCACTTAATGAGGCATAGGCATATGGGAAAATTAGTACAGAATAGTCTCAAAACTGTGCATGCTGCATAAGGTACAAGAGCAACAGAAGTAAGAGCACATGGGTAATCTTCATTCTGGCGTTTCATACATTTGGGTTAATTGATGAAACAACCTTAATATTGTGCTTTGGCATGGCTGCTTGTCTGTGTGTGTCTTGTGATACAAGCATAGAGGAAAAAAGGTACCCATCAATTTATCATATTACTTGTACAGTCTCACCATTGCTGGCCCTGTTTGATTCTGGAAAGCTTTATACAGGGTTGTTCTATAAGACAACTGAGGTTTCCAATGCAGTGTTTAGGTGCTTGTCATACAGACACAAACATGTTACAAACTGGGACTCAGCATGATCAGCAAATACTAAGCAAAAGCTGTAAAGCTGTAGGTTTTATTAAAAGCCTCTGACAACAAGACATCTGACCACAATGTATTTTTTAAATGCTTAAAAAAATACAATCTGTTAAAATCAGCATTTTTATCAGTACCTGCTGAGCCAGTAACTTTCACAACACCAGGCCCTCTGTTTGCCTACAGTGAATTTGCTGGCAGTGACATTGGCAGGTGCATACCCAGCTTGAAATGACCAATTATTTTTTCTCCTGTCTGATTATAGGACTGACATTGGAAATGGGATTTCCTACCTAGGAAAGACATTTTCAACTGCTTTCTCTGGGTAAAAACCTGTGAAGGAGTGAGTGATGGAAGTAATTGATCTCAGTTCCCTGCTTTGCCAAGGTGTGGAGGCACAGATGGGCATCAGGGCTGAGGCGTGACATCTCCTCCAGCCAGCACTAGCACAGACAGCAGAATGGATCAGAACTGCAGAAGAGCATGATCTGATGGCTGCTGAGATTCACATTATCTACAAAATGTCCTACACCTGCATGGCGTCTCCTGAGTATTACACATTTTAAGACATCTGCTAAGTAAAAAACTACAATGGATGATGCAATTTGGTTTTCCATTCATACAATGAACATGCATTAAGCACCAAGAAGGCAAAAAATGTAATACTTCATGTATTAATATATGTGTATATATTTGCATCCACACAAACACATTTCTATATGTCCTTGTATTTTATTTATAGCACAATCATAGCATGTATCCTGCTAAGAAGATGACAAAATGTACCCACAATAGGCCACAGGTATGCCTGGGTAGAGTAGGCAGGTTCCCTGCTTTCCACTTCAGCCTTGTCCTCAGGATACACTTTTTAATGGGAAAACAGCTTGTTAACAAAAATGGCAAACTGAAACTCAAGCACCATGCTGTAATTAAATAATTTCCTGTGCTGCAAAGAAGAACTGAGAACTTTGGCAATGCACAAAGAGGAGGATACTAGACCTCTGACTGCACAGCCTGGACTTCAGGACTTCAGGAGCAATGAGGTGGAACACAGCTGCCAGAGTACACAACCCTAGCTCAGGTTTCCAAGGCAATATCCAGAGCTTAACGTGCTGATATTGCAAAGTAAACATCCTGAGCAAACTTGTGTGGTGGTACAGATTCAGCATTATGTTTAAGGTAATTTGTGATATTACAAATTTATTGTTGTTCTTTCCATTATTTTTTCTTCTTCTGTTCTGGTATAAAAATTTCATGTTGTTTCTTTGCTTTCATTCAAAATTTTACAGTTCTGGGGTTTTTAAAATATCTTTTCTCTTGTTGATGTCATTGAACTTCCTGTTCTGTTGTAACTTATTAAATTTTCTTTTTTCATCCTCTCTTTTACAGGGCTGCTTGCATGATCTCTGGAGATCATGGTTTCAAGCAATACATTCATGTGGTTCTCACATTGTTTCTCTTTTTTTAATTTTTTTTTTTTTTTAATTTTGTACCCAGGAGATAAAGAAAACTAGATCTGGAAAACAAAGAAAGTGTCTGAAGTGATAAATAAATGTGGGGAAGGGCCTCATTCCCTCTGGAGCAACAGCATCACTTCCCAGGAACTCCTAGGCAGGTCCTTCAGGACCAAAACAGGAGATGAGGCATTTATAGCTAGCATTACTCTCTCCTTATTTTATGAGTTGATGGCTGTGGGCTCTTAGTTTATTTCTGAACTAGTTCTTTCAGCTTTCTCAGTAATTTATGTTGCAACAATGAAAATTTCCTTCCCCAGTACTCCATAAATTCACTAATGACACTTCAGCTTTTGAAAGCTGAGAACACAAAATCCTCCCAGGGATATAATTTAATACCGAACTCCTAACTTCTTGACAGTTTTCTGAAACTTACATGGACAATTTTAATTGTTTAGCATGGCTGACCAAGGCTTAGATGAAGAAAGGAGACTCCCTTTTAGAGGTGTTCAAAACTTCAGCTGAGGACTGCTGGTTGTACCGAGATGCTCAACAAAGCTCTGTGCACTTGTGGGCCTCTGCTCACAGTCCTTTTTTTATCTCTCCATCTTAAGAAAAGCAGGCTATCGTCTATTCAACATGACTTCATGTTGTTTTCCTTTGCCTCATATTCTGACGGAGGTGAGGCCATTCTTGACAGCTGCCAATTTGTATGACAGCTCCTCCCTGACAAAATACAATACATCATCTCTGCAACACAGAAGATGTAAGGAAAATAATTCTTGGCACTTACTGATTCCATCGTGTGTGAGAGATACATAAAGATATGGCAGGCTTTGTATGAAATCTCCATGCAGCATATTGCATGCAGCATCTAATAAAATATGAAATATTTAATTACAGTGAGTGATTATACTAATTTCTTCAGAACCCCTAAAGCTGCAGTAATTTGATGAGGGAAGATTTGAAAAATGATGCATGAGAACAGAAATGACGAAACACACTGCATGAAATAAATCTCCTATCTAAACAAGGGCACTGCAATACTTTAAAAAGAAACCTCAAAGTGTTCATCCAAAATTAAAGGGATTTTCTTTAAAAAGAGTGACATGGCTTCGGACCAAGATACAACAAAAGACACTGGTTACACTAGCAGGCTAATGGTTCTATTATTTTTTAGTATCAAAACAATCGTGATACCCGTGGGATGTGAACTCTGTGTTTAATCAAAATGATTATTCACTTTGAAGTCTTTTACAGACAGCCTCACTGCATTGTCTCTCCTAAGCCCTGCTCATGTCTTTAAACCATCAGGGTTACAATTAATGTGAGTTACTGTTCTATCACCCAATGCCATATTTTAAAGGGGCTTAAAAGAATAGGAACTAAACTAACCAACCTGTCTGGCTGCTTTGCAGAAGAGCTGTCTCCCTTATCAGGGCCCTGAGAGTGGTATGGAGGGCTATGAGCCATGGGAGACATGTAAGATCATCTTACAATTCTTTGCAGAGGTTCCACACTGATGTGGCAGCTCTGAGGACACGGCACCAAGGGGAGGCAGGGAAGGGAGTAATGGAGGAATATTAGCACTGCGTTCCCTTCTCTCCTTCCATGAGCTTTGCTTTTTAGTCTCCTCTCTTGCAAAAAATTACTAACTGAGGGCAGCTGCTACAGTTTCAGAAACAGCACACAGTCTGTTTCTTCAGAGTGACCACTATTAATCTAACACTGGGGACACAGTGATGAGCCAGGATAAAAACATATGCAACTACAATGTATTTCAAGTGCCAATTTGTTTATTCAAATGGTGAATTTTAAATGGGGAGTTGTACATGCTCCTAAAGTAGCCATTTTTATAAATGAGACCAGTAATAACTCAGCTTTGCGAGTAATGATTCACCTGTGATGGCATCTGTCCAAATGTCCTTACTGCTCATCACCTACGTACTAGGAGATCCAATCTGTGTTTCCCAGGGAGTCTGATAGCATCTCTGTCCAGCCATGTCTAGGTGCCTTCCTTTGAACCCTGGGGCCTCTAGTATACAACCTCTGCCCAGCACTTGGATTCCTATTCTCTGTTTCACAGGTGCAGTCCTGGCTTGTGAGCATAAGCTCATCCTCTCACGACAGGGTGAATCTTCTGTCCTAATACTTTTGTGAGGCCATGGACAGAGAGAAGGAAGCAGATATGCAGACGTAAAAAGCCTTTCCAGAGGCTATATAAGTACATTTCCTTATAAAATAAAACACTAGAGGTAAGTTACCATTACAAAAACCAGTATATCCCTTAAGTGAAAAATCTCCCAAACCAGCTACCCTCTCCTCTGAGATCCCTGGGACTCCACAAGTTCCTGTCTTCTCCAGCTTAGAAGGATAGCCAAAGCTGAGCTGTATGGTCACCAAGCCCATACCTGACTATGTGCCTAGCTTCCCCTGTGTTATTCACAGTGATATTTTAAATTGTTTCTCTTTGTCTTGAGGTTGATTTTTTTTATTTTCTCCATTCCTTCAGACAACCCGAAGGCCATCTCACCCCAGTTTTAGTAAAACACCACCCCCAAGCCCTGCACCACTTGTAGGTGACAGTTCACATGACCACTTTTCTCCTGGTGAAGACCTGGTCCAGCTTCTGTGAAGGTTGTTCAGTAAGTGCAAAACACAGCAATTCAAGGTGTACAAATCTCATTGCACCTGTCAGGATCCACCAGCCTTACAAAGGGAGTCCCCCAAATGCCCACAGCAGTGATGGCATATTAACTTCATTTTTTCATAAAAGATCATAGACTCAAGACATGGGTGGAATTTCTCAGCCTGTCTTCTTCATTTGCCTCCTATGTAGGACTTAGACAACCTGTCTGATACAAATAAAAGGTAAATAAATAAAGAAAATGATACCAAGGTTCTACAGCACAGGCAGTTCTACAGCTAGCTGACCAAAATATGTTATTACAGGGACTTGAATTTGTAATCTATTGAAAAAATCAGTACCACCACAATGTTTTTATCAGCTATTTAATGGATTTTTTTTATGAAACGAGGAACATTTTAAAAGCGTGATTTGTCAGATCAAATCGGGTGAATTTTTGATTTGTGAATGACAATATATCTCATGGTTATTGAATTACAATAATAATGCATGGAAAAGCAGGAATAAAAAATTAAATAGCAGAATAACAAGAAGTAAAAGGAAAACCTTTGTCTTTTCTTTGCATTAAGGTGAGATATTTTTAACCATATACCTGTGGGCATAATATAGACTTTTCCACAGGCTAAACTTTTTGGGAATATCTTTCAGTGAAAAGTATCTTATATTTTACCTGAATGTAGATCAACAAACTTCCTCACTATGAGTTTGACTCACAGATTAGATACATACACTTAAGCTGCAAACGTAATATTACTCTATGGTTATTTGTCATCTGTGAATATTGTCACACTTGTGAGTTGCAATCCTCAAACAAGAGCCATGTGGTGGACACGGCTAGCACACACAAGCTTTATATAAAAACCTGGCAATCCAAATATAAAAATAAGAGACAAAAGACATGAAAATAGGTTCTGGCTGCAGAGAAACAAAAGTACACTGTGGATCAGCATCACATACAGTTTTAAAGAGGTATAGTCAAAATTTTAACTTGGACTGAAGGAGGTGATTCTGCAGCACAGACAGAGCTCAGGAAACATTGCAGAGTTGACAGGGTTAAATTTTTGTTCCTGGCCAAGAATACTCAGAGATAAGAGGTTTGGAGAAATAAGAAGGCAGCCAGCAGCAGAGCTATATAGAGTACTGCAGAGAGTTGATGAAGCAGGATGTACCTCACTAGGTAATTAGAGAATGACAAATTGCAAGGTAATCAGAGGAGGATGTTCTAGTTCCATCATTAATATTTAGATATTTTCTTAAAATGAAAAACTTTTGTTTAATGGTCTATGAATTAGTTTGTTGTGAGTGTGATCTAATCCCACAGCTCCATGCCAGAAGGTGGTAACATCAAATTATTTCAAATGAGTTTCACAGCAATTACAAAACAGAGAAGAATCTGCAGTGTGGCTCATTTCTTCTTCATTAAGAAATAACATTATTTCTTAAACCAGTTACAATTGCAGAGCATACTTTCTCAAATAGATTTTGCTGTGGCTTAATTCCAAAACAGAACATTTAAGGCACGCATCTATGTGCCACCATGAAATTCTTTGTCTGAGTCCTATAATGCTCTGCTTTTTTCCAATCATTCCAAGCTTTGTGAAAACTTATCAACAGTGAAAACTTATCAACAGGTTGTGATTCTATAATTTGAAAAGCTGAGTGCTTGGTCTTCGTTAGTCTTGGGCTTCACTGAGCTAAATTTGCCATACCACAGGGAATCCACCTAGCTAGACAATTTCCTCCCATCTTTCCATCACATGCCTAGGCAGGCACACAGTTTTGGAAGATGCTGAATTAGTCATGTGACAATGCCTTTGGCTATTAGGAAATAACTCTCACATCTGTTTTTTTGGCAACAGACAAAAAATGCACTTACACATCAGAAACTTGGCTCTTGAGAACATTAAAGGTGTGCTCAGCGTTTAAATCTAACCACTGCTGTTGAGGCAGTTTTTTGATGCCACTCTTCCTTCAACTTTGTGCTCCAGCTGTGTTTTTCTCTAGTGGAAGGAAGCCTCACTCCCAACACCAGTGCCTGCTCCTACTGAAGTCAGAAATGAAGATGCCATTACCTTGGGCTAGAATCTCAAAGGGTATAAATCAGCATAACTTCTGTCTCTACTACATGGGAGATATGCCAATGCCCACTGGTTGTAGATCTGCCCTTGCAGGTTCATACACCACCTGATCTGAAGTTTGTTGATGTCCCAGATTCAGAATGAGAAGACACAAAACACTTTCTGAGGTGATGAGCACTATATAGCATATAAACTATATTTATAAAACTACATAAATATAGCATGTCTATATTTGCCTTGCAGTGCTAGACAAGCTGCTGGAGAGAAAGTGATGTCATCTGGGATTAAAAATCTGTAGAAATTTGCCAGCTCTCTACTATATCCAAAGTAAGAGCGTACACTTCTCTTTCAAGTTCATTCACTCCATGACAGGCCAATCTTGGAAGACTTCAAAGCCTTCTCTTTTGGTTGGCTTGTTTTGTTTTGTTTTGTTTTGTTTTGTTTTGTTTTGGTTTGGTTTGGTTTGGTTTGGTTTGGTTTGGTTTGGTTTGGTTTGGTTTGGTTTGGTTTGGTTTGGTGGGGATCAGTAATTTCTCAGCTTGGATGTGATTTCTGAGCTTTCTGTAGTCTATATGCAATGAAAGAAAAGAATGAACATAAAACTTGTTCATGTTCTACAGCCAGACCCTACTCTTCCCAAAAGCAAAAAATAACTCTGTATGATACAACCAGAAAAATTAATCACATATTAATAACTAAGAATCACTGCATGCTTAAGTCTTAATGAGTGTCCCATGAATGAAGCAAGCTCTACATCTGGCTCCAAAATTCTTTCTGCCTGCTCCAGCAGCATTTTTTCAATATTATTTCTAATTTAAAATACATGCGATAGACACTACAGGGAGTTAATCCAGCACAACAGAGACAAACAGGGTGTTAGACACACCTTTCTCTCACACCCAGTGTTTGGAGTTTTTTCACTTTACTTCATGCCAGATGTCAGTCTTTGCATTTCCCTCCTAACAGTTCTTGCTTTTCCATGTCAGTAAGTGCCAGCAGTGGCAAGAGAGAAAACGTTACCCTTTCAGAAGCTCTTTTTCCAACATATTTCCTCAATCCAAATTGGTCAATCACTATTTTAAGAGCCATTTAATGCTTTGCATCCAGTAATTATATGTGAAAAAATTTGCAGACTTGTTTCTCGCTTTTTAAAAATTTCCCCTCAAGTATAATACATCTGATAAAAAGAAATAAATTGTTTCAGACTATCCCTAAGAAAACTAAAGAGAGTTATGTAAGAGGTATGGACTCATGTCTTGGTCCCTTATGATGATTTAAAATTGTGCAGAAAACTATAAGAGATGTTCTCCCCTAACTGTGTGTCTCTCAAATTTTTCAAGAAGGAATTATGGTTCTCTCAATCTAGACATGTTCTCTGGGAGTTCCTGTTTGGAAAGCAGGGATTCAGTGTGGACTGTGATTCAGTCCCAGCTCCAAAGCAGCACAGAGAATGACATTTCTCCAGGCAGAAACAAATCAGATCTTGGTTTGAGGGGTTGGAAACCAGCCTGCAGAACCAGAACCTCAAAGACCCAGCTCAAAGCTTGATCACTTACTTTCAGGCAATGGCAAAGACTTGGTCCCCATGGAAATGAGTGGCAATGTTTCTGCTGACAATCTATTTTAGGCCAGAGGAATCATAATTTGCCCTTCATTTTCTAGGCCATCAATCAAATACAAACACTAAGCCATTTTTCCATGCTGTCACAAGAGGGGGAAAACTGATAAATTAATTTTAAAAGTGCTCACGTGTGTTGAAAGAAAATGCTGAGGTGCAGGGCATGCATCCCTGCTCTAGGCAGATAGGTCAGAAAATGTTCAAACCCTACCAATGCACCCCAGAACTTTTGACTCAGCTTCTGCGAGTGGAAAATCTTTGTATGGGGCCAAGGGGAGTTGATTCCTGAAGGAAATAGGCCTCTGAAATACCAAGAATCCTTTCTAAGGGTCTCCTCCATCTCAGAAATACCTAATAGGAATATCATGTATCAGGAAAGCAAGAGTACCAGCAGTGATACCCTGAAGCTCCCAAGGTTATCAAATTACTGTTAATATTTTCCAGGATTTTTAGCCTCTAAAGAGACCTGATCATGGGGGCAAGCTAGTGCTAGCCTTCTTTCCTTACATGGCACTTGTTTGTAGGAGTGTGCAAGGCTCTGCTTCAGGAAACTGAAATGATCCCATGGCCAGGTGGTCTCAGCCCCAAGCAGAACCACAGCCTCATATCCTGGTGATCCTGGACCATGAGCTTGCTCAGTTTGTGCCTGAACCCATGCAGATTTACAGCCGTGGATCTGAGCCTGCCCTGCTGCTTTTCAGCAGGGCTGTGAGAGCCAAGGACCAGTCTATTCTCCATGAAGACAGGATTTTTAAGCTGCTGTTCACTTCCTTGTGACAAGGCTGCTGCAACACATCTGGCACATCCTCCCCTGGACATTCAGCATGCAGGCACAGCTCCAAGTCTTCAATGCACAGAAATGCCCAAGTGGAAAATCTGCAAGAGAAGGATGTAGGAAAGGGACTGGGCAGTAACTGCCTGTTTGCAGCATCACATTTTAGAGCTTGGGGATGTGTAGGAGGAGATGTGAGAGCTTATTTTGCACCAAGTAGCAGAAATGCTGTTGAAAAAGCAAACTCCTCTCCCTTACTCCTGCTGTTGCAGGTATTAGATGGAGGCATGCTGCAACTCTCAAATAAAGCAATTAATCACATTCCTTAAACATTGTCAACAGGGGTTTTTTTCTCATTAAACTGCCTGGAAGCAGATCTCCTGACAGTCTCCGGAGGAAAATAAAGAAGAATGGTATTTGTTTTCAGAAAGTGTTCAAAGGCAACAAAGCTAAAAACTCCTGAAACAGAAACATTTTTTTTTTCCCTACAGCCTGAGAAAAATTCACCAAGGGATACCCTATGGAGAGAAAACACTACAGAGACACCAGCCTGCTATTTCATGTGTCCCACATGAGGTGACAGGAGGTAGCTTGAGAAGTGCCAAATTATTGGAGCAAATGTGTCACTCTTCAGAGATGTAGATGGGCACGAACTCATGGAGGTCAAAGACAGAATTACAGGTTTTAAACCAGCAGAAATCAAGACTGATCCTATATCTGCTCAGTGAAATATGGTCATACAAGCAAATACAGAGGTGAAGAGAGCCAGGGAGAGAGTGAGAGACAGAGAGAAATACACCTGAATTTTCATACTTCCGCTGTCAGCAGGTCCAGCTGACCAGTACAATGCTGTTCTAAATCAGCAGAAGGAAGAACACTTATAGGCAGAAATATCAGCTTATGCAAATAGCAGGTTAAAACCCTTGCAGCCAGTGGAAGTACAGGAGGCTTACTGTTGGCTGTGGCTTTTCCTGATTTTTTTTTTCTTTTTTTTTTTTTTTTTTGTTTGTTTTTTT
>VWZN01002359.1:77594-102078 GCA_013396955.1 Regulus satrapa | reverse complement strand
TTTACACTACAAATGTTTTATTTTTAAAAAAGGTATTTCAAGACCCTGATTGCTATATAAGAAGCAGGCTGAGGTATGCAAATTTGCCAAGAGTGCCGAGAATTTTTTTTTTTTATAGGATCCAGGATGATAACTGTCCTACAGAAACATTTCCTTTATTTCCTTTCCTTTCAGCAAGTTAATATTCTTGCTTTGCCCTCTACATATTTAGATGAAAATGCCAAATTTTGTGTTACTAGTAGGAATGGTAGGAACCTATCTTCTAATCATGAAAGGCTGGAAACTTGTCCCCCTAAAACAGGGAACTGTTGGGCTTCTGCAAAATTTCACTTAAAAGTACTGTGATGACTTTTCTTCTACTGTACAAAAGGTGTACAACTTTGAGGGGTTGATTTATTTTCAATTAAAAACTCATAGAAAATACTGTGAGCTCTTGCATTTCTTTTTATAGCAGCTGTGATTTCAATCCCATCAGGTAATCATACAACAACTGTGGCTCCTCTGAGGTAATGTATTCTCACTTCTAAAAGCTCAAAAGTTCATACAATATTTTTTAAATGGGATAAGTTATGAATTTTTTTTCCCCTCTCTTGTTTTTGAATGAGGCTTTGAAAAATTGGGAATCTCCATGTCTCCATGCAAGGTGGAAAGAGAAGAGGAGTGGCTGCGGAAGAGTAGGTGTCCACTGCTGTATTCACCAACCTCTTTGGAAGGTTGTTGCTCTTTGGAATTATTGTTGCTCCAATAATATATATTATACCCCAAAAACATTCCCTGTGAAGATCAGGGCATGTGCTGAAGCACTCGTAAAGAACTGGGCATTACTGTCCTATCAGCAGGAAAAGCAGAAAAGATTTAATATTGTCTTAAAGGTTTCAAGACCAAAAAAATTTTTCTTGAGCATTGGGAAAGTGATTTGAAATTTTATTTTTCTGCTTCCTTTGAGCTCAGCAGCTCAGACAGACTTCTGAAAATGAGAAAGGAGGCCTGACTTTACATAGACACTCCTAGAATAAACTCTCCCCTCTCTTTGCATGCATAAAATTGTGTATGCATAAAAATACCCCTCAAAGCTATGATATGCTTTAACTTTATAAGATAACATTAAAAGATACTATTTAATCTTGATCTATTTCAGAGATGAAGTGGCTCTTTTGAATTCTTAAATCTTGTAACAACAAGGAGAGAAGTTTGAATCACTGATTCTGGCATTCTCATAGTAAACATAGCAACTCAGCTAGATGCTGACTTTGATTATCCCTTTTTTGCCTTTCTATTTTTAATCTTCATTTTTAGTATATGTAGAGGCATAGTTTTTCATATACCAATAATTCATTTTACCTGAAAAGCTGTCACACACAAATTAAGGTGGGTATCTCTCTCTTCCCTTTTTTCTCACCCTGCACACATGCACATTAATTACAAGCAGAAAGCACAAATGACACCACATACTCCAGAGCATCTGCTCAGGCCTTAATTAATCCAACCTTCACGCAGTCCCCATGGCAACAATGCTCAACAGACTACCCTGATTTGGAATATTTAATAAAGCATTTTACATTCTATATTTTATTCAAATTGTGGCTGCAAAACTACTCCTGTGCCAGCAAAGTAGTGTCAGTGCTGATGTGAACAGAATGAGTCCTTGGCTCTACTTGACCCCTCCTCATACATTACCTTATTAAAATGTATAATAGCATTCAAGCAAAGTCACAATAAAGCACACACTCTCTTTTTTGAAGCCTAGAACAAAGTCCATTACCACTTTTTACATTAAAAAAAAAAAAACAAAACAGAAAACCAGGCTTCATAAAATGAATAGGAATATTTTGTAGTGCTGCACCTGCAACTGATAACATAAAGGTGATTATGAAAATATTAGTAGCAAATAAACATTTCTTTAGTGCATTTCTTATCTCACTTGTCAGTGTTATACACTGTGGTATATATCTCCTCTTATCTTGTCAGCTTAGGCTCCAAACACATCTTTTGGCCAGGTATGATCCCCATCATTTAGAAGCTAATAGAAGCTGGAGTAAGGGAGGTTGTTTCAGCTAATGAAGAGGTGCTTATTGCAGTTATTCTGGGGGCAAGGGGGCCCCGTTCTAGGTTTTCTTTTGTATCCAGCTACATTGAAGGAGGAACTGGATTCATTTTTCCACCATGATGGTGCCAGGACTCCCTGCTAGCAATTAATATCTTGTCTCAGACACGCCTGGGGAAGGTAGGGAAGCCCTGCTGAAGGTCAACTGTAAACCATCGCCCACAAGCCACCTTCTCCCATGGCCAGCACATCCCTGAGAAGCTGTTTAGATAAATCTTCTTAGGCCGGCCCCAAAGCAGGAAGCACTGCTGTCTATCTCAGCTGTTTTCCATCTCACACAAGCCTGGCTAGCCCTTTCCTCAGGGACAGCTGTGGGAAGGGGCCAGCACAGGACCCCTATGCCTTTAGGCCAGGCTCCCTTGTTGGGGCTGAGAAGGACATTAGAAAAAAAGCCCAGAAAAACCCACTAAAAAAAGCCCAACTGAAATAAAAAATTAAAAAGAAAACAGCAAAAACCTCCAAAAAAAAAAAAAAAAACCAAAAACAAAACCAAAAAACCCCTCAAGACAATTGACTCAAGTAGGAATTTTGATAAAACAGTGGAGAGGAAGGAGGCAGGAGCAGGCCATTTTAGTCTGAGACTGTTCACAAGTGACAAGATGATGGAGAGAATGTTGACTAGGAAAACCACTGAGTTTTTGCATCTCTAACACTGCCCTGTCTTTCCTCTGGGTATTAAATTACAACTTTAAACACTGACAGCATACAGAGTTAAAAAGAATTATTTTGCTATTGTATGCAGACAACTATGTTGGTCTGAAACTATGCACAAATTAAATGTTAATCTGAGTCCAGGCATAATCTAATTATTGCTTCCTTTTGAAGTAAGAGGAACAATATTTACTGAGTAAATTATGGACGTCTAAAGGTAAAGCTTGCTTTGAAGATTAAACAACACACATGTTGTTAATTATTATAACCATACTTGACCCTTGTTACTTTGCAAAAATTTGAACACTTTTTGAATTTTCACAGAGTTGTTGCATTTTAGAAGGCAGTACTTCATATCCTTGTCAATTGCCTTTTATTACATGGCAACATGAAAGAGAGCACCAAATATATGACAGGGGGAGTGCGTGATATGTGTACTGCATAGTTTCTCTGTAATACAGAGTAAAATCCTTCTTTTAGCATAGAGGGGCTGCTGGCAGCATGGTGAAGCCATCCTTATGATGCAAGTCTGTGGGCTCTCCACACCCTAACATCTCTGTCCCTGGGGAGACAAACCTAGACCAGGTATCTGCTGTAAAGGGCCCGGAGCATCCTGGTTTTGTGATAGGGAGGCAATCGTGACCACCGCAGTAGACAGAGAAGGGCAAGACTTTCTCCAGAAGATTAGACAACATTATCTCATTCTTCTCTGTCCACTGTGGGTTCTCAATCCATGAAAATACTCCCTGCTACCTGGCCATAAAATTTTATACCTCGGTCCATCTTACTCAGCTTTACTTTCATCATTACTGCTACCCAGTAGTTAAATTATATACTAAAAACACAGTGGCAAAATCCCTAATCAGACATTATTGTTATAACAATGTAATTTCACAGAATATCTACACAGGTGTTTTTATCAGTGACTCCCTGAATGCTGTACAAAAGAAACAGTTTCCACTATTATTTGTGCTGCTTATTTCTACAGTCCCTATCACTTTGTCTGACAGTTCATAAATGTAACTTTGTGTGGAAGTGAAGCATTGTGTCTGAGTCCATCAAGCTTGAATCCAGGTCTGCATGTTCCGAATATCTGACATCTCTTTTATGTTCAGGCCCGTAATTACCCCAGAACTGCTGATGGTAGTGGCAGAAATAATAGGTTGGAAACATCTGACCAATGCTTAGGGAAATGTTTCTGCTTATCAGAAGGCAATTGCAAAATTAAGTGGTGAGCATAGTTGACTTCCATTTAATTGAAGTTATAGATGGAAGGACTGCATTCTGGTGAACTTCAATAGTCCAGGTGTTCTAAACTTCAAATTTCCCAGAAAGAAGAATATTTTAAATTTGGTGTCTGCAAACCATGCTGTTACACATGATCAGTGTCCTTGAGCAGTATGCTGGAAGTATGCCATTTCATAGGGTTTTTAGTTCATGAGACTCCAACACACTCCTGCTTGTAGGACAAGCAGAAGCAACCAACCATTTACCAATAAACTAAACTTCTTCACCTTTTAGTGGTGCCATATCTTGTCCTTGAAAGTTGTTATCCTGATCCCTTTGAAGAATTATGCTGTAAATTAAATGAGAACAGCTGGAGTCAGGATTAGAAATTGAACTTCTGCTGTGCAAATTGTGATTTCCAGTAACAGCTGATGCACCCTACCTTCTGTCAATAATGACTTTGTGTGAAATATCCTTCAGTGCTCAGCATTTATTTCATACACCAGGAGAGGTTACCCAAGGATGCAAGCCACCTCTCACAGCCTGCAGACAACCATTCAGCTTCAAGACAGGAACTGAAGGGATGGGAGCCAGGCAGGGGGCTGGCCTGAGCAATGCACAGCTTACCCCAGGGCTGTGTGGCAAAGCAGGACTGAATACACAGCCATGCTCCCAGGCATCAGTTTCAGTGACTTCAAATGGCTTCATCCTACAGGCAGGTTTGGTTTTTCCAATTACCAAACTGCCAGCACCATTGAATTGATGATATCCATGTACAAATCCCAGAGCTGGAACCTTCCTTCAGCACCCAGTGTTCCTTTCAGGGGCCACCCAGAGAAATATCCTTGTACCTTACCTGGAATATTAACAGGCATCTGCAGTTTCTGAGGCAATCATTCATTTATCATCCATAGATAAGTCACAAGCACACTTTGCCTCCTATATCCTTGAGTTTCACCTCATGGTAACAACTACTGCACTGCTGGACAAAGAAAAATACCAACTACACCCTCTAGTCTGGAGCTGTAGATGTTTACTGAGAACTTTAAGGAAAATTATCATGATAAATCTTCCTACAGAAAGCCTTGGCATCAACAGGAAGGTAGTCTGATATATTTAAGACATCTTCTACAGCAATAGGATTTCTTACATGCTCATGACTTAGGGCTCAAACATTTTGCACAGCTGTAGTCTAAATATCAAAAGAAGGTCAGCTGAGGCAAGGACATCCTTTCCAAGGTAGGACAGCATTTTCAAGCCACGTGGAAGAAGGAAGGGAATCTTACTCACAGATACAGCCCTGTGCCAGCTTTTTATGTTTATAGGACATCTACAGAGTACTGCAAGATCTCAGAGTAAATCATTAATTTGATGTGTACTTCAAAGGAGGTCACACCTTTGCTTTGTATCCTCCAAGTCCGTCTTTACCTGCAGCATTGTCACTGTCCAGCATGGACTCAGATACAAGATGTTTTGATACTACCCAAGTATCAGGCACTCTGAGATAATTTTATGAAGTCTGTGTCACCTTTTAAGTTTACCTGGTGTTTGGACATGGGTTTAAAATCCAGCCAGCTCTGGTCATGTGGGACTTTGTGAAGGAAGGCAACATCAGCAGAGAAGCAATTTCACTCTTAATGCTTTCTTTCATTTTCACTGACAACTTGAGTATGTCAAATGAAAACTTGCTCCTTAATAAAAGCTGGAAAGAAACCACAGAGGACAAGGCTAGTTACCCTCCACTGACTGAAAGCAGGAGATGCTCAGTCAGTCCTGTTAAAGCTACTTTTGTCCACTTGGCATCTTTGTGTCTGAAATTGACCTATAATGGCTTGTTTTAGCATTCATTCAGCAATGCTGGGACAGCTGTGTAGGAAATGGGGACAGTTTCCATTGCAGTTGAGACATTTACATACTTTAACCAGGAGCAACACCAACTTCTCACGTTTCTTGTGCTACTCTAAAGGAGCACGAGTGGGTTCACAGCTTGGCCTGAGCATCTTCAAGGAGCTGGACACAGGGAATGCAGACATCCTGTTTGTTTACTTGCCTGGGAAGGCCAGGGTTCACAGTGATCTTCACAAGCTGTCTTCAGTTCATGCAATTGTTTATCCATGTCAGTCTTTGTTATTAGCAGTGGTAACCTGGGTGACTGGAAGGTTCATGCCGCTGCATAGCTCTTGTAGTATGGCTTGGCAGTTTTACAGAAATCTGGTAAGAAATTTCTCTTGGGTCTGTTAAGTCTACACGTGAGAAAATTCTTGGAACTTACATGCCTCACTGTTCTTTGCCTACATATAGTGTACTTGCTGTCTCTGGCACTGGAATTAAAAATGTGTCATCTAACTGTTCTCAAATTATCAGTCAATCAATAAGTAGTGTGATAAATAAGCTTTTTTTTTTTTCTCTGAATAAAAAAGTTTGTTCTATGACGGAGCTCAGAAACAGATAATTAGAGTGGACACTCTTCTTGCCTTTTCTACATCCAGAGCAGCTTTTTCATCCTTCTTTTCTCTTCTCCTTGTCTCCACCCAGGATATTTCAAGACTCAAAACTCAGAATTTGGTGGGTCCTGCAGACCTCCCTGTGGCAGAATCTTTCTGTGTAAGAGGTGGCAACATCCTGATCTGGGCCTGAGATGGACTGAGGAAAAGAGGAAGAAACTTCAGCACAAGTAATCCCCAAAATAAGAAACATGGCTCTCTGGGAATTTGGGAGCCAACTATGGATCTGAATAGAGCTGCTTCCAACACTGCTCTCCGTGTCAGGGAAAAAACACTGACATTCCCAGGTGAGATATCTGGATCATTTCACCTCCACAGCCTGCAAAATCTGTGCAAGTTCTTCTGCAATATGTGTAGCCTTTGATAAGCTCCTCACAGAAGTCTAGTAGATTACTGTCTGATGCACTTCTTCTGAGCCAAGGGCCGGATTGATGACAACACTTTGGAATAATGCCAGCCTTACTTTAGAACAGTGCCTCAAAGGTTATCCTTTGAGGGTTTTCCTTTATTTTGAAGAAATTCAACATTCTATTACATCAGCCTGCCAAAGGGAGCCTTTATGCAAAATTCAAGCCATTGAATTCATGCCATCCTCACAGAATTATCTCAGCAAGATGCAGCAAGATGGAAAAATCTTTTTTGGAGGTTAACATGTAGCTGTTTTTATGACTAAGATTATCAAGAATGCTCATAGCTACTTCTGCAGTGCTTCTACATACAAATCTTTACTAGGGATGTGAAAACAACAAATGTATCCATTTGCCTTGGAAAAATGGCAGAAACTGCAGTTCCACAATTCTGTAAAAGCTGATGTCCAACCTGTTTCAGTATGCTAATGCTCCACAACCCCATGCTTTTTCCCACTTCTGCAATATAAACTGAGCACAGTGAAGTTTTTGTATGGGAAGGATTTAGGATTGGAATTCTTGTCAAACATTAGAAGGTATCCAAACAGTCACACTATTTCCCATAGTGTCATCAAATGCACAAGGAAAACTGCCTCATCTGCAACTCTCCGTTGCTTTCAAAATTCAGCCTGAGCAAGCTGCACGTGTTACTTACCACATCACAATCTCTTTTTCTTTGAATAAACACCATCACACTGCAAAAATGTTTTTAGCAGCAATATGGCACATTACAAAATTTGCACCTACTTGATTAAGAAGCAGCAAAAAAATCTTACTGACTTTTTTGAACTAGGTGGGTGGTATATAAATTAATGCAGCTAACAGGGCTCTCTAAGTAAAATGATCTGTCTTCCTTATATGGAAAACTGACTTCTTTTATTCAATCATTTCAGTAAACAAACTTTGGGGAGTTTTGCTGATAGCCTAATCTGCATTTAATTTAGTAATTTGAAAGTAACATGGATGACCTTTGTGAAAAATCTCTTAGAAAGACAGCTAAGTGTGTTGTTTACCTTAATACTCAATCAACATCCAAGTGAAGAATTTGCTCCATTTTGGCCTCATTCCACAAATGACGAAATGCAAAAATCCAAGGGTCTGGATCCAGAACACTGTAAGCTCAAGCTCTTCATTAATTTCTACTCTACCATTACTATAGACTTGTTGAAGACAAGAATTGTTGCTAGTTTCCCTTAAAAGTCTTTTAAATTTGCTTGATATGACAATTCTACCAGCGTATAACATTAAGGAGAAAATGCTGGAAAACTCAAGGCATTACAGAAAAGAAATGCCTTCTTTGTTAAAGGATGGAGAAAAAAATCTAAAAGAAAAAACAAACAGAAAGCCCCTCCTGGTGCCATGGATATTTGTAGTACAGCAACTACTCTATTAAAGTGTCCTTTAATTTAAACACTGAAATAAATTACTAAATTAGATTCTGTGCTTTCAGAGGCAAGATACTTTGAGAAGCATAGCAAAAAGAGAACACAATATACAGGATGAGTAAAAAACAACAGGCTTTGCAAATCAGCTGGCTTCAAAATAATATAAAGAAGATAAAAAGAATTTCTGAATACATTTTTCTAATAAAAAGGAAGACACAGCATTAAAATAAGCCTAATGATAACTGAAAACACAGGCTGCTAAAATAGCTGAGTCTCACTGGGGCTGTGTTTAAATTCTGCTAAGTATTAAGAAATGCCAAAATAATGGACAGAGTTCAGGGGTGCATAATACATCTTGTTATAAAGAGCACCTGCCGAGACCATACTGGCCTATACTTTAAACATTTTCTACAATTAAAATACCTAAATCTAGAGGCCACCTGTTTCCTGCCTTTGCCTTTCTGAAATGCCTGAAGTTTTACTATAAACACAGGTGAGCAAAATAAGATGCTGGCTGGTTTTAAGGGACTTAAGGAATTTGCACAACAGCTGAAGTCTGGGCCAGACACTTTCCAGCTCCCAGCCCCTCAATTAAAGCTGATGAGAGAAGCAGAATCCTCTCTTCCTCTCCCAGTGGCTTACATGGGAATTCCCACACCAAACTGGGACAGCAGCTATCCGTCCACCAGCTTGGACCTGACAGTAACCAATACCAGATGTTTCATCCAAATCACAATAAAATGCAGAGAGAGAAGCTGTGGAGAAAATTGCTCATTTTTTCCCCATTTCCCATGGGTCTCTGGGTAAGGCACATATCCTGGGATATACAGCATCCCAAGAAATTTGTGTGGTTACTTAGAAATTTGCAAAAAAGCTGTTCAGATGACAACACATTGATGACTCTGTCCTTACTGCAGGACCCTTAAGAGAAGTTGGATCCACATTTTAATTATTAATCCAATTGTGTAAGGAAAAAAGGTAAAACAATTCTAGAAATTCTAAAAGGGGTTTTTTTCCTCTTATAAACAGACACATTTTTAAACTGCTGACAGGTTAGCAGGAGTCTTGAAGGCTGGACATAGACACTGGAAACCACATCTGCAGGCCCAGTCTCCCTGATGGCATTTGCACCTCAATTAATACAGCTGAGAATCACATCCTGCTCATCACGCCAGGTGCTTGGTTGTTTGCCCAAGATACCAACTGAACAACTACTCTGGAGTCCAGTAAGATGCAGCTCAGAAACCTCTGTTTTAAAGTATTCCCTGTAGCACCCAAGTCCCTGGAAGAGAATCCTTCTCAGACAGGAAACCACTGCTGACAAATGCACACATCTAAAACTCTGTGCCCTGCAAAAGATGTTGCACAACACAAGGCTTGGGGCAAAATGGAAACCATTGGCACCTGGGGCTTACCCAGACAAATGGTGGGAGCAGTCTTGTGCTCCTCTGCTCCTTGATCTGGGCAGATGTGAGGCAGCCCTGATTCAGGAGCTGTGCAGCTGCATTCCTGCCGCACCTCTACCAATGCTATCAGCCATGCTAAGCGGCGACAGGCACATCCTTAGTTTTGCCAGCTGAAATATACAGCTGTGGCCATGCTGGACCAGGAACACACATCTGCAGCAGAGCTCAGTGCAAGCAAGGCCTGGACACTTTTTCCCTTCCTATTTTCTTATTTCTTTGGAGGATTTCACAATGAGTCAAAGTTACAGTTTTGCAGAAATGCACAGAACATTTATTCAGTTAGACAGAAGTGTACAAATTTTTCAGAAAGACAAAAAGGTACATAACTGGTTTCTTACTGCCTAACACACAGAGAATCCCATGAATCCGAAAGCAGAAAGTTATCTGACTTCTACATAGGAAAGCAGCGGAGTTTCAGAAGAGTTCAGTTAACTGAAGCCTACTATTTATCCCCTTTCTTATCTTTTGACTGGTGAGATAGTTTCATATGGTAAATTTTAATGTGTAAGGACACTTACTGAAATTAACAGTTCCTGTCTTGGTTTAAAAAGACAAGTGTCTGCTAAGGAAGGCAGGAGCCTCTCTTGAAATGGAAAATGCAAACTCCCTCCCTCCATATTATTACAATTCTGAAATTAAGGGGCTCTCAGGTAAAGATATGGGACTAGGCATAACAAAAAATATGGGAATAATAGAAAAATTAAAATGAAAATGCCTTAATACAAAAAACCACCCAACTGACAGAGTCAGAATACAACCTGATACCCTACTGGTCAGGGTGTTGGCAGCAGTCTGATTAAATGGTAATTGTCACACCCTTCTGGAGTGACAAATGTGGTTCTGTTGAAGCAGTGATCCTATAGAAGGAACCTGTTTCCCTCTGAAGATCCAGTGGTGGTGTAGGTGGGCCTGGTCTTCTTTTGGGAATCTAGTGGAAAAAGGCTAGCTTGGTGTTCCAAATTGCAGATTTCTATCAAGGTAGGAAATGCTTGGTTCCTCCCACTGGGCGGAGCATCTTATAATAGGATGATGTAATTTTATTAGTAATGTAATGAAAATTCATGGCTTATTAATAAAAGATATCTCCCTGGACAGTGGATGGGTTGTGAAGGAGATAAAGAAAACTGGTCCACCTGATTTTAACAGCTGGCCTATTAACAGAAGATATCCCCCCTGGAGTTATGAAGGATGGGCCATGGAAGAGATAAAGAACACTGCTGGTTTCAACAGACGGTGATAGAATACATACTTCTGGTTGCATTGCAACCTAAGGCAGTTATAATATAATAACTGATTTAGTGCATCTCTACACAGAAACTGGCAGTAGTATCAAAATGATAATAGGCTTTGGGACATGAAAAACAACTTACAATTATGAAATTATGCTCAGACCATAAAAAACATCCCCTTCTGAGCAGTTCCTGAGCTAGAAGATAAGGAAAATGACCCAACAGCTAAGGGTATATAGCACATTTCAGTGAATACTAGAGCCATCGTTCTTACATTGCTGTCTTCTCATGTTATATCACAACTCTTAGTGATACACACTCTGAAATCTCAAGAAGCAGACCCATCTCTCTTAGCTCATCCTTGTAAAAAGAGGACTTGAGAAAATCAACTTTCACAGTCCTTGCTGGGATCTGTACAATTTCAAAATGTTATGTCTCCCCTGCCACTCATTCCTTCTTGTAAAGAATTTGAAATCATGTCATAAATTAAAGATTATAAAACAAAGGCTTCAAAATAACTTACTTGCTATATTTACCATGGGGAAAATTTTGCATTTACTATTAAATACTACCCTTAAAGCCAGATGGTCATACATAGAATGACTACAGAAATTTAGAAAAGCAAACACAGTTATTTTTCCAAAGTGCTACTGAGATGAGAAAACAAGTTATCAGAGGTAAACAATCTTTTCCTCTACTCTGGCTCCAGTTTCTGGATCCTGCAGGTTCTCAAGCTGGAGGTTCAGCAATAGTTCTTCTGCCTGTTGTGACTGGATGGATCCCTGGTTTGGAACACTTCTCTGGGGACCATGGGTCTGTGATGCATTCAGATCTGTAACACACAAGAGAAGGACATGTGATAATGCATCTTCTGCCATGTCCATGCCATCAAAAAGAGCAAATTCTGACTTTTTCATTAGCACCGTGTTCTAGTTTGCTGCATCTGTCTCAAAAGGAAAACACTACCCAAGAACAAATTATACTACAGCCTCGTGAGAAGCACCTTACCCAAAGTTAGTGAAATCTGTTCAAGTAGTAATAATTAATAATAATAATAATAATAGTACTTTACTAAACAGACACACAGTAATGGAAAGACACAAAGGAGGTCAGAATTGAGCTGAAGGGAAACACACAGCATATAATCAGTAACAATACAGTTGTAACATTAATACAGTTTTCCTCATTGCACAGAATTCTATTTGTAAGCCTTCTTTTTATGGTCACAAAAGAATTAAGTGAACAAAGTTAAAAGTCTACATGACTGGCACTTGCATTTAGCTTTTTCTACCAATTTTACCTGTATTTATTTGCACAAACTCTACCTACTCTCTTCTGTCTTGATCCTTTTGGTGTGAGAGAAACACTTGCATTCAAACACTGGAACATTATTTCACAAAGATCTTGTTATCTTTCCAATTTTCTCCCACAAATGCAAAGAATCAGGTACTTGTTTTCCCATGCTGCACAATGAACACCTCTGTGATGATCCATGTATAGCTTAAAAAACCAAAACAACACAACTACAGTTGGTTTTATCCCTAGTCAGCATTCTGCAGCACTCTGAGCCCTCAGGAACAGCATCTCAGTAGTTGGCTTTTCTACATCTGTATTTCTTCAAAACAACTTTACCATAAAAATGAGCTACGTAGCAAAGAATGTGTATCCTCCTGCATAACAATGAAAAAGATCTGTAATTGATATGCTGCAATACTTTTCACTGTAATCTTAGCTTGACCAACTCTTCTATTACATCAAGAGGGTTAAATTTTCATTCTTCCCTCTCAAAAAAAGGACTCTGCAGAAAGAAAAGGAGCTTGGACAGCATGGCCATACCAGAAGCATTCAAACCAAGAACTAGGGTTCTTTGAGCATAAAGCGCTCCTACAGAGCTGAAGAGACATTTCATGCTTGCCCTGGTCCCTATTTCTCACATGTATGTTCAATGGAAATGAAGGATCTATTTGGCTTTTTACACACCATGTCACTTAACTGGTGGCAATTCATAATGACATGTGCCCACATTTGGGATTCCCCAAATATATGTCACTTTCATCAGTCTTGCTCACCGAGGCAGGAGTTCAAGGCAAAACAGGCTTGCTGGCAACCTGAAAAGCCTAGGCTCTCTGGCTGCTCCCTGGCATGGGGCTGTGTGGAGCAGTGGGGGGTGATTATGCAATGGGCACGTGGGAACACAAAATATCATGGCATCTGCCTTCAGCATCTTCTCCTCTTTGATATTCACACAGCTGGGGGGAGCAAACAGCCTTTGGGGCTGCAACTCCCATCATAAGCCAACACATCTTATTCTTGCTGCCAAGTCTGCAGGGTCAATGGCAGGAGCAAGGCATTTATAAATGAGCTTAGTCATAGCGGGATGACACAGAATGTTACAAAAATTAATTTTCAATTGTCTTTCTTTAACTGTTTAATCCTGGATAAGTTTCAGTCTTGATGAAAATCCAGAGTGAGTCTTGACTGCAAGTGAGTTATTTGCAATATATAACACAGCAGGACTTGACTCCCTAACTTAGTCAAAGTCCTGATTTTTGGAAGATGATGTCTGCATTTATTTAGTTTTGATGGTCATACTAGAAAAAGATTGCAACTTGCAGCCCATAGACGAAAGCAAAAATATGTCTGCCTGTCTTTATGAAAACAAGATACATTTGGTTTGTTTATTTATAAAAAAGAGCCCTACTAGCAGAAGTTTCTCAACTTCTAAACACTTGTATTTTGGGATAATTTTAAATATGTTAATATTCCTTTTAAGTCCTGTCAGTCTATTTACATTATCCAAGTTATGTGCATAAGAATACCAGGGAGTAAACACTTACTTGAAATATCTATTTCCAAAGCTTATGAAGTACATAATTGGAAAAGCCTAATTACAAATTTGAAAATACACAGTAAAGAAAGAGAAACACCTTACAGTTATTTTCCACCATCAAAACTAAACAGTAATTCCTTCACTAATTAAAATTAGCTGTTTCCAAACCATTTCTCATTAATTGTTATAACTATAAGCAGCAGAGCTGAGTAGTGGAAACTGTCAGCATTCTGGAAAAACAGATCAGATCCTGTCACTACCAAAACAAATGATCTATCATTAGTTTAGCTGCCTTTCTTTTTCCTTTTTTCTTTTTTTCTTTTTTCTTCTTAAATATGTTGTATCTGGAAAACCCGAACAGCAGGAGAGCACCCAGGAGGTGAGAGCACAGCTGATGCTCGGGTGGTGACTGGCTTCAGGCTGGAAAGGTTTTACTTGATCTAACTGATGAGGGAAGGGGCTCATTTTGGATGCACTTCAGGTGGCACTCAACACAGATTCTGCCAAATAAAAGCACAATAAATCCCCAAGGCCAAGACACTCAGCCTACCATCGGCAAAAGTGGTTGCTGTCTTTTTGCCTAATGCCATGCTGGAAGCAACTGAGCCAGGAGACCAGCTGGATCACAGGCAGCAGCCCCAAGATGTGCCCTGAGAACAGATGCATGTGAAGTGTGGAAGAAGGGCTATAAATGGCAACAACAGTTTAAGGTGAAGGGAGAGTAGGGAAAGTGGAGACTGAACTGCTGGTCAGCCTTGGTTCTTATAATGTAGAACAGTGACAGTGTCCAGGAAGTCTCCCCTGAGCTCTCTGGTACAGCATGGAGAAACTGAGTTGCCCTTGCCACCAAGCAGGAGAAAGGTGGGAGAAATATTTCTCTTGAAATGCTCTCCCAAAACCAGGAGGAAGCATCTGAAAGCAGACTTGAAAACATCAGCTGCTCTCTACTAAATAACTCTGAGAGTTGAGGATGCTCAATAAAAATAAAAAAGGAAAACAAAGTGATTATTTGCTTAGATAGCAAGATAAAGGGTCTGCTACCAGAAAGTGACATCCAAGAAGCTCTCCCATGCTCCCTGGCAGCAGAACACATAAGATCTCCCCAGTCCCTCTCCAGGCCTATTCTCTGCTGTACTGAGGAAAACGTCAGAAGTTCAGACGTCGCTGTGAGTCAAGAGTCAGGTAAGTACAGACCATTGGCCTTTTATGAGCTTCCTTCAATGTGATTGTAATTCACTTGTCAACATCAGCCATAAAATGAGTTCTGCGTTATCCCCTTTGTTTAAATTCAGCATTTGCTTATCCTTTTTTCTGCTTCCCTCCACACTACTGGCAGGTGCTCTCTCTGGCAGGCTGTGTTTGGCTCAACAGCCTGCTCACCGGATCAGCACCACACCACCAGCACCCAGCAAAAGCTGGGTAGGGCCCCTGCCAACATCATTCCTGCCCAGCTGGGCTCTCCCTGCTGCCTTGCTTCCAGAGAGGACAAACAAAAGGACCCTACCAGGCCATAACCATCCACTTACATTTACACTGTTTTTCTTTCATAATTAGGTAAATGCATAAATTATTCCCTATTTACAAAGCTTTAACAAAACTGAGCTGTAGCTCAGATCCTTCCACAGTCTACTCCTGACACAGCTTTCTGCTCCCTCCCATTTTTGCACCAACCTTTTGCAAGAGCTGTCAGCATCTCTCTGTACCCTGGATCCCAGAATTTATGTGCAAACTGAAACCCTCTTTACCTGTTTCTCACATCAAATATATTTCTCCTACAGTCTTTCCCTAAGAAAAAGCCAGATCCTCAGCTACATCATGGATACCCTAGGTAAAAGTGAACAGCAGGGCAGAGAAATCCACTCTTTCAAAGTTGGGCTAGTCAAACACCCAAGGCAAAAAAGGCCGTGCTTGAGGCTGGTGACCAAATATTAGGTAATCCGTGACAGCACTTCAGCCTTTTCAGGACCTATAGTCTGTGCCATACCTCAGTAATAAATACTCCTAAAGTACAGCTTTTACTTTTACTCCTTTTAATCTCAGTAGAGACCATTTCATTAAATAAAGAAACCCCAGGCAGTCTTCCCAGCAATTTTTGCAAAAGGAGTTATAGTCTGTTTCTAACAAATTCTGGATCCAATGACAAATCGTCTCATTCTCAAAGACACTGTCAAATTTAATACCAAAAAAAATTTTAATTTTTTCTTCATTTTCCTTGAATTTAGGTGTTGTATCACAAGGAAAAGCATCAAGAAACCGCAGAGAAGCACTCTACTCTTTCCATACTTTTTAAGACCATCTCAGTGTAACAACAATGGCAGATGGCAGGCTGATCATACGTGGGGTCAATTCTCAAGGAAGTTTATAAGGGGACCTCGGTTTTCCAAAAAGGGTCTGGGTCCAAATTCTGAAAAATGACAGCTTTTTAGTGGCTAAAAATGTGGTACTGGTGTACGGGAAAAGAATGAAAAACAAGTAGCATTCTGCATTCTAGCTACCCTACCATTTCCACAGCACTAAGAGACAGGATTAGTAGTATCTCACAAACTGCTGACAAGGTGAAGGACAAAGGAATGGTATTTGCAGGAATCTGAAATCAATAGGTATAAAAACAAACAGAGACCAGGCACCTGGGGGGCAGGGGATACAAAAGCCAAGTAAACAACTCATTAGTCACACTGATTCTCACCTCCTGTCTGTTGTCATAGGATGTAAGCACTTCCACATCAAATAAATGCCACAGATTTTCTCCTTCACCTCCTTCACCCCTCCTCTCTCTTCCCCAAGATCAGAGCTCTTGATGTTAAGGCTAGAGTGCCCACGGTGAAGATTATGGGAAGGACAGGAGAACCAAGGCACTAAGAAACACTCCAGGCAAAAAACCTCTCAAGTCTCTGTGTTTTGAACAGAAAGCCCTTAGTGTTCCTCCTCCAGCTGTGACCCTGGTTTCACAGCATCACAGGATAATTCAAGTTGGAAGGGATCTCAGAAGGCCTCAGATTCAAACTGCCCCTCAAAGCTGGGTTAGCTTTGAGGTCAGGCCAGGCTGGATACTTTCTTACTTTCTAGTGATTACTAAAAAGGAAGACTTAGTGTTTTCTAAAAAGGAAGGGGGAAAAAAAGGTCCAGGGGGAAGAAAAAAGTGAAAAAAATAAGGGGAGGGGGAGGGTGGAAGGAACACACCACATGGATTTTGCAGACAATTACCTTGCTGTGACTTTCTGTCACATTCACCCTCTTTACAAAATAAAACTGCATTAAATGAAAAGTGATTTATGCCACTTTTAGCAACAAATACACTGAAGAGTTGCAAAAGCAGTAACGTTCTGAAACAATAAATAGAGTTAGGTTTTGGTTTTGCATGTACTTATAACAACTGGTACCAAGTTCATTTGGACTGACAGCTGACACATCAGCTTCAGGCCTCAGCTATTTGAAATGGCAGAGCTGCTCTATTTAATCCCCACACTGGCACTCATGCATAATGCAAAGCACAAGCAGACACCTAAAAACCAATGCTAAGTCTACCGGGTCTGGGATATTCAAAGGAATTCAAGGGTAACAGGCTCTCATTTGCCAGCACAGTTCAACAGCAAATGGCAGCCTAACTCCCAAGGGCTCCACTGAAAAACCCACTGGCAAATCCCACCGCACCTCTTTGTCTCTAATGATGCTCCCAGTGGTTTCCATGTAGATTCATTAGCAACAGACAACTGATTCCCCAGGGAACTCCAAGCACTCCAAGGCAGCTTCTCTCCCTTTCCTCACTGTGAAAGGCACCATGACCAGTTTTGATTGCTTTTTTTAATGCCTTAAGACTTTCCCAAATTGCAATAGATTTTTCCATACTGCAGGTTCAGCTGTTTAAAGCTGGTGGAAGAAAGGGAACACCATGCAGTGGTACTGGGTGCATGGAACATCAGTGTTTCACCCTGGAACAACCAAGATACTGCTGCTATCAATTCAGAACAGACCACTTGCTACAGAAAAGTCATGTATAAGCTTTGAAGATTTGAGGACAATTCCCAGCAGTTTCACTGGCAGTTGAGATTCTACATATTATCAACAATCCAGGCCCTTCACACCTCAATAAAGCTGATTTCACAGCAGGAACTGAATTTGGTATTGAGTCTCAAAAATTACTGGGGAAAAAAAAAAATTGACCCTAAACCTACCAAGGAAAGAGGAGCATAATCAGTTTCCCAGCTGACAGAATAAGGCAAGAAAAATGGTCTGGGAATTGTAATGCTGTTATTTACTTTTGACCAGCTCAACCCTGTGAAAAAGCAGCTGCTGCATTTCTTCAGCAAACAAGCACCTTAATGAATAAGAGATTTTTACACAAAAAGCAGGTGAGGAATTATTTCAAAAGAGATCCTACATTAACTAGTCTTAGCAGCTCTTGGTGCATTTTTTGTTACAAGATAGAGAAAAGAAAGAATTCAAAGTCTATGATAAATGAGGTCTGCAACATAACTCTTCTCTGCATTTGTATGCTGGATTTTTGATCATGGTAAAATTACAGGGATTGCTATTATTGTGCATGACTGTTCTTTTTTGCTGGCTTAGGTAAAACAATTAATTTCCATTTTCAGGATTTGCTTCCTAAGTCTTCAGAGAAGTTTGGTCTAGACAATTTGGACCTAATTCTTGGTACAAGAAACACAAAATACACATTTATTCCACCAAAATGTCATTTATCATAAGGATTCGACTCATACTCCAGGTTTTGGAGTAACGTGATGATGCAGTCATTTTTCTTTTATTAAGGCCCAGTAAACACACTATTTCTAACAGTGGTGTTTACCAAAGAAAAGATTTTAAAACTAATTCCAACTCAGATACTTAGTGTCGCTTTGATGCCAAATTCATAGCATGCTGATTACAATTGATTAGGTTGATTAAAATTTTTAGCCAATTTACATAACTATGTTATCAGTTGTATTGGTTTTTAAAGCACACGCATTCTAAGCTATTTTGGGCATGCTGTTTTTCTAATGTGTATCAATAAGAGAGACTTAAAAATAGGTCTGACTTGAAATCATAATTTGTCTGTGCATTAAATATCCATAGTCTCACCTTGGCAGGGCAGACTGCCTGACAGCTGTCTGCTTCTGGTTAATATTAATTTATTTAAGTATGAATTCTCTATTAAATTGTCTTTGTGCTAAGCTTTGAAGCTTTAGATGATTAATTATAGACAAACACGTGGTCCAACAGGTATTCTGCTAACAACAAACACATGTTTTATTGACCTACTTCTTTTCCAGCTCATTAAATGCAGCTGCACTCAAATGATCAAGAGGAAAGAACCATAAAACCCCGAGAACACTCTTCCTACACAGGATCACAAGGAACATGACCCAGCTGCTGCTGCTGGGCCACTACCCCACCCAGGCCAGCAGCAAACACACACAGAGCACCTCTCCAAGGGCAGGGCAACTCGCCTGCCCACTGACAGCAGTGGTGGGGAGGCATGGGAAATGCCCCACAGCCTCCTCTTTCAGGTGTCCAATGCGGGTGTGAACAAAGTGGGCCGCAACAATTTCCTCCTAGCCCATCATCTGCTGAAGTCGTTTGGCCAACAGGCTGAAGTCAAAACGAATTGCCATCAGTAGGGAACACTCCTGCTGTTTGTTGGAGAAACAGAAACCCCATAAAATTACAGACACATCCAGCACTCCCAAGGACTCAAGGGACAATGAGCCAGCTCCCCTTTCTGCTGCCAGCCAAAACACCCCCACACTTCCCTCACCCACTGTCCCAATTTGCACCCTGAAGATAAAACACTGCAGTGAGGCTTTATCTCCTTCCCTCCTGAAAAAGAGAAACAGCTACCATTAACCCTGAAGAAAAAGTCTCTGGAACATGAGCTCATTCCCTTTGAAACAAAAGGGGACATTTACACATCAAAACTCTTATTTTGAGTTGTTACCACAGACAGATGTTAGTGTGTTGATTAACTCTGCCTCGTTTTATAGATGCTCTTTGGTTGTGGGTTGTTCTGTTGAGGTTTTTTTTCACTTTGAATTAAACATGAAATCAAAGACCTTGGCAAAAAATCAGTTTAGTCCCCAGAATTTGGCCAGTCTTTCAGGTGCAACATAAAGAAGTGTGCTCTGGACTGTGGCAAACATTTTCTTGAGTAGCAGAAGGGCACAGCTCTGTTACAAAAGCCAAAAGGGCGCGGTAATTTATAAAACACTCAAGTCTCCTCCTAAGCACTTTGGTTTTATAGGGTAATTTCCCAACAACAGGCCAGATCTGCCACTTCTTACTCATAAAAGCTGACGAGATCAAAACTCAGAGAGCAGCAGAAGAACACTAAGTCCATATATAGATTTGCTGCAGAAGAAAAAAGCAGACAGAGCACCTGTTTCAAATCAATTACATGCTAATCTTACCCCTTAATAGAAGCTGCTGTTGTTGATTAATACAGGAAAAATTACGAGCATTACTACAAGAGTGAGTATCTGAGAGAAGCCTCTTATCTCATAATGACAGAGATACTTGTTCTCTCCTGAGCTCAAAACTGAGGGAAATATTCACTAATTTTTGATTGCTTATTGAATACTACCGCAACAATTTTTATTCATTTTTGGCAGGAGGTATATGGCTCATGTTTTCTTCTTGGAGTCCTTGAAAAAAATCAAGAAAAAAATGGAAGGTTGCACATTCCCCAAATTTTGCATTGTAAGCATAGGAATTTTCAGTGTGATTGAGTATTTTGAAATTACTGTCTTTTTTAACTGTTTGCTAAAAGCTCTGTGAACATGTAACTGCTGTGAAAACAGTCTGTCTAAAAGGTAAAGGAAAAATTGTACACCAAAGCCAAAGCTTAATTATCAAATTAAGCAAATGTGTCCATCCCTTCAGCCAAGTGCTCTCCACGAGTGTGCAGAGAGCACTTAGAACCGCTTTCCTCACTTCTGCTCCCACTTCTCCCTTGTATGACCAACACTGGTCTTACCCTCAAGCACAAATTCATCACATCCTCCTTCTACCTAACCTTAACTACAAGTTTTAAAATACCTGCCTGTATTCATTTTCACTTTCAGCTCTAAACTGCCTGTGTTTAATGCAGGAGCCTTCCTCAGACCTTCATTCCCCCACCCCAGTGGCACTATGTTTCAGCAGCAAGTTGCTTGGCACAGAAGACAGTTTCCCTGCAGTTTTTCTGTCAGCAGCAATTATCCTTCAATTCTCAAGTTCAATTAATAAAGAGGGGGGAAAAAAAAAAATCTCTTTTCATCCTTGCCAAATACCCTGCTTTCCCTGTCTGTAATACATTCTTTATCATGGAATATATTCATGCCTCTCATTTGAGGCAGATGGGTTTGATTTTTCTACAACAGACTCTAAACAAATACAGAAAAGTTGTATGTATTTTTTATTAATTTATGTTCCAGTTCGAGATCAGATTGCTGAGGAACACTCTAGGAATATCAGCAGGTGACTGCTGAAAGTGTTCTTATTTGACTAAACTGTAACAAATTTCAGCACCTACGCTCCTTCCCTTTACTGCCCCACTAAAAATTTACACCCAAAAGAAAGTTTCCTACAGCATATGGCAAGGGGGAACAAGATACTCCATGAAATCTCCTCTAGCACTTTGGCATCAGCCAATGAAATTTATTGGAGGGCAGTTGGATGCTCCTGTGATGAATACCAGCAGAAGACAGACAATCTTCCCCAGTGTGTTAATAAATATTTAATAGCAGATGATGCTGAGGAGGTTTCATATTACTAACACTTCATTATTTTTTGCACAACATGCTACAGGCCATTTCTTAAAATATGTAAAGTATTATACTAAATAATTAAAATGAGACTGTACTTTTCAAAATAAGCCAGACAGATATAGTTGGTGATTCAGCTACATGGTTTTACAGCATGTGTTTGCAGACTCAGTATCTTGCAAAATTTGATCATCCATAAACAGCTTCTCTCACTATTAGGATGAATTATTTATTTACATTAGTGCATCTATTTCAGGCTCTAACTTCATTACAAAATACATACAAAATATTTTAATGCACTAAAGCAGGGCACTGCAGCCAGGTTTCCACCCACAGAGAGCATCACCCAAAGAAAACAAGGACCTCCCAAGGAATCTTCTTGATATCAAACAACCAGCAAGACTGTTGTTTTGTGGCCCTCTTCCTGAGAGATCATCTCTTTCCCTGCAGACTTGCTATCCAAGTCACATCTCTGCACATCCTTGAGTTTGAGCCCAGGATCCAACTCATTATAAACCAGTTATCTGGCTAAAAACCTTCTGCCCATGATTTTCTGTTTGAAATGTTGTCCTTTCATACCTCTACTTTCCTGAAACCTCTACCTGGAAAAAAATGGAAAAAAAACCCAGTTAAGTAAAGAATAAATCTGCCTGTAAGGGGGATCATTCACACAATTCCAATTTCATTGATGCCACAAATTCCACTGATTCCACAAACCATTACACTGAAGTTGGTGGAACCATGAGTGTGGGAAAAATGAGAAAGATTCAGCCATCATCCTGCTGCTGTTTAATAGGTCTGCAGTCAATAAAAGCCTGAATGAGGTGTGCAGATTTACACCAGTACCAGTGGTACCTCAAAGGACAGGGGGAGGCAACCTCTTTTACTCTATCCACAGCCTTAAAACAGTGCACTATTTTAAACTTCCCTCTGCAAATGAATGAATTCCAAAGGAAGAAGATAACAGAAAGAATAAAATAAGACAGGCAGTTACACAGGATAGACATTACTTACATTAATGTGCAAAACAAAACTAGAATATCATTAGCCACCTTAATTAAAGGGTTGTGTTACAGTGCTGCATCTACTGTGGCTATTTTCAGAAATTAAAAAAATGTCTTGAGATGAGAAAATCAGTCACAGAACAACAAAGTCTGACTGCTCCAGCTGTGAAAAGCAAGTGTTACTTGAAATATACTAATTGCAGATGACATACAATGACATATTTTTCACTTTGGTATCACACTGCCATGTGATTTAATCCCTTTTACCATTTGCTTTAAACAAATGGCAGTGTTATTCCCAAGAGGAAAAAAACTCCCCTACTTCCTCTCTGATTAATTTCCATCAAGTATCTCAGAGACATGGAAGTCTTCCAGCGGACCATGAAAATTAGTGTTTTATGGTATGAAGATGCAAATTTACTGTTGTCTGTTGCAGAGTCAAAAGTAAGAGCTTAATTCTAATTCTAGTTCTAATAAATCAATGATATTTTGTACTTTGAAGATGCTGGTGCTGATGTTGCTCCACTTCATATTCTTATATATTTCCATTTAATTATTTTCTCATTATAACTTACACTGAGCATTGAATGGTGTCTGTGCTCACCTGCACTCACCATCCATGCTTAGAGTAGTTGAACTCAGAAAAATCAATTTGGAATTGTTCTCAAAGTGGCACCTACTCAATTTAAAAAGACCAAAAAATTAAAGTAGCTCAAAATATCACACCTGCTCAAGAGGCTCCCTGACAAACTGCAAACTCCATGGGTCATACTGTCCTTTGCTTTCTAAAAATTTCCCTCTTTCTCTCTTCCCAAGTGAAAGAAAAACAGAAACTATTCTCTCACTGTGTGGGACAGTGAAAAAAATTACACTATTAAAAATATTATTAGACATAACAGGAAAAAAAAAAGGTTGAAATATTTATTCACATGAAATTCTGCAGGCGGTAAGGGGCTGGCCTGTCATTGGCTCCAAAGGGTGCTGTTATAAAGTATGTGCTGGATCAGACACAGTTACATTCCATCTAAGAAAAATCAGATGTAGTTCTGAAAAATCAGAAGGAGCTCTCTCAGCAAAAACAATAGAAAAATTAATTCACAATTATCACATATGCAGAACTGTGGTGACTTTTTTGGGAGTGCTGCTAATCATTATTTAACAGGTTCTAAGTGATTAAAGCAATCTCACTCAACAAAGTCCTCAGCATGGAATCCCATCAGCCACCCCCAGGGCTGGCAGCAGTAGCTGTGCTGTCTGAATAAGGCCCTGAGTAACTGAGACCTGCTCCTTTTCAAAATCCAGATGTTTTTACACTTTGAGTTGGAAGCGTAGACAAACAGCCTGTACCACTTCAGATGGCTTTTAACACTGTAGTGCAAAGCATATTTCACCTGGTTTTTCTTTTACACTTGCATCAGTTTTACATGGTATATCTCTCCTGACTGCAACACATTCACCTTAACACAAATAGGAGGAAAGAGCCAGGCCTATTGTTCTCAACCTCCCTGGTGCAAACATAGAGCAGGTAACTTTAATGCAATGTCATTAGGCCACTCTTAGAACCCTGGGCAGAGAGGAATTTAAGCTTTCTGTGCTGACAGGTGCAGACCCTCAGCAGAACACTGCTTTTGACCTGCGGCCATGAAGAAGGCTTCCAAAACTGAGCGATAGGATTGGTGCTATGAGTGTGTAGTTTAGATAGAAGTGAGTAATGTCACAGGGTGAAAACTCATAGCTTTAGGTTTTAGGGTATAATTGTGTATAACAAGAGGGAGGTTTTGGAGCATTGGCTCCTTGTTCTTCTTCATGAGTTTGGGCCATTGGATCTAAAATGCCACACTGCGGGTCACAGTTTTCTAGCTACTGGGTTAAAATTAAAATAATCTAGCTGGCAATTATTCACTGGTTAAATTTATTCTTAAAAGACCTTGCAGTTAGAAG
>VWZN01002359.1:66388-77467 GCA_013396955.1 Regulus satrapa | reverse complement strand
AAAAGCTGTGCACACAAGCAAAACACACCAAGGAATTAATTCAGTGTGTCCCTTGAGCAGGTAGGTGCTCTGCCATCTCCAGGAAAGCCGAGCCCCATCATGAAAAATGGCTACTTGAGAAGACCTAATAACATCACCACAAGTGTGTTTCGCCACCTTCCCCCTGCTTCTTTCCCCCACTTTATACACTGAGCTTGGTGCCAGTGGTCTGGAACATCCCTTTGGTCAGTCTGGGTCACCTGTCCTGGCTGTGTCTCCTCCCAACCTCCCCCAGTCCCCTCACTGGTGTGGCCCTACCAAAAGCAGAAAAGGCCTTGGCCCTGTGCAAGCCCTGCCCAGCAGTAACAAAAACATCTCTGTATTTTCAACCCTGAGTTCAGCACAAATCCAAAACACAGCCCTGTGCCAGCCACAATGAAGAAAATTAACTCTATAGACAAAAAATGCACTATTCTAAATGCCATCTAAATTAACAACAGAAAACCAAATCAAATAATCTGATATACAGTTTAAGAACTGGTTCAACAGAGTAATCAGCATTAGCATAATCTGCCTTAAGGAATAGGAAGGAAATTTCATATTAACTATATGGACTTACAGGATACTACATATTGTTTCTGGAATTTTTGCTTTTTCTGTTGTGAATTAAATATTTAACATTTCTAGAAACAGCTTGCTTTGATGAGAGCCACTATAAATTAATTATTTCCCCAAAATCAGACTATCTCATTTGCTTATATCCATATATGTACAAATTTCTGTCCTTTAAAAAGTATTAAAATTACATTAGTCAAATAGAATCCCATTTTTGCTTACTGGGTTTGCATTTGGCTGTTTATGAAGATCACAGGTTTTCCTATGTTCCCCATAGAGATTTAAACTATGTTTTTCACAGCACCACATGTATAGATCATTCGTACTAAATGTCAGAGGTAAAATCTTCTGACATTCAAGGTTCAGCAGTTTTCCAGATCTATCACTTTTCAATTCTATTTCTGTAGCTACAATGTCTGAATAAATTAAGTTAAGGTAGCAGCAGCAAACAATGCTGCTCACTTCAAAGCTTGTAAGAATTAAAATTGCACTGACTCCTGAAATCAAAGAGATGAATCCATAGGTACATCCTTAGGCATCACTTTGGCTAGTTAACCTGACATGTCAATTAAATGCAAGACTAATTCATTCAATTTTCAGTCTAGTCTGATGCAAAACCTATACTTCCCCTCCTTCCTAATTAGCCAAAGCACTTGCTTCTCTCATGCAGATAATTTCATAACCATTACTGTAAAGCATTAACATATTTTTCTTTCAATCATATTTTCCTCCTGTTGACTGACACACCTTTTCTAGTGAGGTTACTTATGCCAGTTTCAGCTTTGTGGGAACTTGCCTGAAGGTCTTTACAAAAGCTCCCTCCCATACACATAAAACAGTGATATGTAATCATGATGTTAGCTATGTGAAGAGACCTATGCCTTACCTTAGGAAATATGAATGGAAAATTATGCACTGGAGTAATGTAGTTATTTCCATTTATGTATATTTATGAAGCTTAATTGAATAGTGCTTTTTTAAACATATGGTAGAATGCAGTGTGATTAACCCCTTGGAAACAAGTTTAGATGATGCATCTCTTTAAATAATGTAAGGGTTTGTTTTTTTTTGACAGAGCAGACCTCTTACAAAATGCCTAATAATTCTGGGAAAATTAATCAAACCCAAGAAATTCCTTTTTTGTACAAACAACACATTAAATATATGTTAGGTCTGGCCATGTATATATGTCATACGTGGTCATATGCAGTAAACCATATTTAGTATCTCTTTCTTAGTTCTATATTGACTATTTTAGGTTTTTGAAATATGATTATGAGACTTTACACAAAAAGATAGTTGTAAAATGCATGAAAATGCATGAAAATGCATGAAAATGCATGGAAATGCATGAAAATGCATGAAAATGCCATGAAAATGCCATGAAACATTTGTCCACATGAAAATACTGAAGACTTCAGCTAACTTTTAAATTTGTTCCTACATTGCATTTAAATTGGTTTTCTTTTAAAGTGATTGGAACGGATTATGTCCAGCAGAGGTATCAGAAAGTGGAGGCACACGGCTGGAGATTTTCTGAAACTCTACTAAACTTCCTGGGGAAAAAAACATGACCAAAAATAATCAAGAAAAACAAAATCAGTTTCTTACTATGAAATGTCTGTATTGTTCAATTTGATTGACATTGTTTAGGAACAAGCAATTAGCATAAATTCCACATGCAGAGTCCCTTGGGGAAGTTCAGCACTCTTTTCATCCCCCAGTGCCTTCTGTACAGTGGTCCTGATGCAAGACAGAAGTCTGAATCACGCAGACTCATGCACTGCATGATCAGAGCATACAATTCTTGTCCCTTTCTGAACCACCAATGCAACCATGGAATGTGATGCCACATCTCTCTGGGGGAGGCTTCCAGCCCTGCCTACTCCAGCAATGCAGTGGCAGGCTTCACAGCATCATCTGAACCATCAGAATGCTGCAAGGATTTGCTTCGTCCCTTCACATAAGGTGTCTTGTGGCACCACCTGGGCAGTAATTGCACATTTTGCCAACATAGCCTGGTCATGGAGTCTTCCCCTGGCTTCTTGGGCAGGCTCTGTAGGCAGAGCTTGTCCCCAAGAGTGCTGGGACTGCCCTGGTGCCCTGTTACCAGGGCAAGATAAGGATGTCTACACAGCATGCACTGCTAACAGCTGAGCACAAAGCTGGTCCATTGTGTCTTGAGACACAGAAGCTCCACCAGTTGATCTTAGAATCAGTGCAATTAAACTAGTACAAGCCAGTTTAATTTAAAAAGATGCTCTCATGTGGGCTCAACAGAAAGCATCTTGGTTAAAGTATCCTTCTATCTGTATGTTTACCAGTGCAAGCTAAGCCACTTTTGAGAGGTTTAAACACACATAAGTGTTCCTTTTCAAATTTGCACTAGTAGCTAACCTATAACTAAAATGACAACCACAGTCAAACTAGAACAAGTTTCACCAAGCTACTTATTTTGGCATTTTTAGAAATATTAATCTCATTTGCTAATCAGTTTGCTTTGCTGATTGTGACTAGCCTGCCCTACCTTTGATTATAACATTGCTATTTTGGCAACCCACATGCTGAAGACTAGTAAGGCTGTACTGGATGTCTGTTTAATACACTACAAGAAGTACTAAGGAACAAGTTCCTTAATTCAATTAACCATTGTATCTGTGTATGTTTTCAACTCCTAATTCCACTGCCCACTGGTCTTTGCCGTGACCTCACCTGTATGACACCGGTGTGAGAACAGAAGTTAGTCTGCACTGCCAGCTGCAGAAAAAAATGGGAACTTGGGCACTGCTGCAGCATACATATGCCACGTCTCCTGAAATTCACAACTGTGCAGAAAACCCCACCAGATTATTTAATCTATTACACCAAAAGTGCACCGTTGGCCCCCAAGACTTTTAACTGTTTTGTTTTTACATCTTGCCCTGCAACTCACACTAATGAAAAAAGTTAGATCAAAACTAATGTTGTGCAAAATTAGAAATAAACCCCAGACAGTTTAGAGTTTCTCATAAATTTAAGACCTTCAAGGAATTTTCAGTGCATGCAGAGCTCAGATAGGCAGCCTCTCCCACTTGTGAGTAACTACCATGCAGCCTACCTATATTTGGGGGTACTGGTAAAATCGGGAATAAGAAAAGGCAATGTTACTAAAGTAACTTATTTCAAAGATTATATTATTCCTTAGGAATTATACAATTGTATGCCCACAGATCTGTCAGGATATTTCTGTTCCTCAGTGAAGCAAGAAAAGGATGTTTGAACAGTGATTATTGTTCTAAGACATTAAATCAAAAGCTATTCCAACCAGAAATCATCAAATAATGCATTTATGTTCTCAAACAACCAATAAAATTCACTTGAAAAGGAGTTATTTCTGCTCATAAAAAAAAAAAGGTCAAAAAGTATTGGGAAAAGACTAAGAGTAAAACACATTCTGAGTACTATTGTGCAGACACAAATAGGAGTTTGTGGGGTTTTTCAGTAATTTTCTGTATTTCTGTTCTGCTTATTTTCTCACCTATCTCCAAAAATCATGCAAAGAAGCATGCAACTGTTTTATCAAAATCTCTTGCTTCCACCACTACCAAGCTGTCTTTATTCCTAGGACTATTCAGCCAGAGAGGGGGCAAACTGCCAGTATTATTTCTTAATTAAATAAATAATTAATTACCATTATTAAAGGAATCCTTGTTGCTTTTGCAGGAAAAATACATTTGCTGGTAAGGACTAGTGGATTTCCAGAATGCACTAGTTAATGCTGGCTGACAAGAAGTGTCCATTTTGAGGTTCACCTGATTTTCACTAGTCCCTGTCACATCAGAATTTGAGATATTCATTCCATTCACACCATCCTCATAAACGAGAGAAGAATCTGATCTGTTGATTCTGCTTAGAGACATACACACTACAGCGTCATTGAAGAAGAATGCATTTTCACCATGTAAGCTGTCCAATTGATTATGTCCCATTATCTGCAGAAGGGGAAAAAAACAACAAAAAACAAAAGAAATAATTGTATTTTCACCTTTGTCAAGTAACAGAACTAGAGGATCACAGAGTATGTCAAAGTGGAAGGGACTCATAAGAATCATTGAGTCCAGCTCCCTGTTCATTATTGTAAAACTAAAGTGTATAAAGTGTATGAGCATCATCCTGAAGAATCCTTTAACCAGGATGCAGAAAATTAACCGCCAGACAGCATGGGGATTCATGGCAAACAGTCATCTAATCTGCCAGAAGTTAACCTCAGAACCCATTAAAGTTGAAGTTGTGGATTCAGGAATAAACAGCAGTAACCTAGCAGATCTGGTCTTAGCTCACCACGAAAGAAGTAGTAACTGCAAAGTAACAGATAAAAAAAGACTAGTAACTAATGGGATGCATTGAGCACTTCCAGAAGGTTAATATTTTGCCTCATGGCTCAGAAAGGTACCACTTCCCGTATGTAAATCTGTGAACTCTGCAACCCAAGAGTAACACTGTACCTCACACAGAGGCAATGACAGAGAACAGGCTGCAGCAGTCAAACTGGGGATAGCAGTAAGCTTTAGCAAGCAAGCCGTGTATCCCAAGGACAAAAATGCAACTCCTGCAGACTCTTTGCCTGCAGGTGTTTATTAAGGCCAATCTCACAAAAAAAGAGCAGGAGTATTAGACTGAGTTACTGCACTGTTTGGTTACAACAAAACTATCTAGGTTGAGTATAATACAAAAACACTGGGCTGGGAGTACCGGCTGACAGACAATCACTCAACCTGTTCCGCTGCTACAAGGAGTATGGTAGTGAAAACATGGGAGAAAGACGGTCTTAAAGTCTAAATGGATCCAAAGTAGACATGTAGTAGTAAAGTTGACAGGTAGTCTACTTAAAAAAGAATACAAAAAGCCTTACAAATGAAATATTAGATGACAAAACCTACTACTGTCTGACACTTAGCATGTAATTATTTTGCTTCTCTGTGCAACCCTGGTATCCCTGTATGAGACTATTATTCTTCAACTTCCTCTCCTTGGAAGACTTCAGAAGTGAGGTTCATTAAAGCTGATGGGCAACTTCAGTTTTTGTTTTATCATCCACTTCTTTAGCACTGCCAAACAAGTCAAAACTGGAGCACAAACGATGCTAGTAAAAGGTATCTTTGTTGCTTGGGCTAGCAAGCATATATGAGTAAGTCATGTTCACATGTTCACATGCTCACAAAAGCCCAATGAAAAGGGGGAGGTCAGAGGCCAATCCTTTATCCTCTCACAGGCACAATCTTAGATGCCAAATGGTCTCTGCCTGTTATGGGTGAGTTGCCAGCTGAAAAACTATGAAGATGATGGCCTGAAGAAAAGCTCTACAGAATTTTCTTGTGCAAAAGAGAACCTGAGGGGAAAAAAAAGCTGTTTGGGTCAGTAAGCTTTCCATATGTGGAAAAGTCAGACAGAATGTTTTGATTTTCAAGTGCTTTAGAGAACATTTACAGAAATCAAGACCACACCCACCAAACAGTTATTACAGATGAGGACCTACCTGGCAGGTGAGCACTCAAGACAGCTCAGTTCAAAGCCAGATTGCATCCTTCACCATCAACAAAAACTCAATCATTTTTAGTATTAAACACTTAAGCAGCTTCAGGGCTACTTTAAATTGCACCCCCAAATAAGCAGCTCCAAGGATTTATAGTATCAGGGATGGAGCCACACCAACCAATCTCTTCCCCTTGGAGGTTGGTTGTTTCAGGGAACAGGACAGCAGGGCCTGACGTGGGATTCAGAAGGGCCTGGTGCTTGTTACTCCTCGAGGTGAACCTTTTCCTCCCCAGAGACAGTGGTCCAGGAAAAAGAGCAGCAACCAAAAACTTCATTGAGTGTTTTATATGCTTAAACATTACAACAATTTAATTTTCCTACAAGATGCAGAGACACAATGTACCTTACAAACACAGCAGCAAAGCAGAATAAAACACAGATTCTCATATTTATAATTTCTGTCTTCTCAATGTAATAAACATCTGCCTAAGTTTGGGTTTTGTAGGGCTTAAAATTCAGCTTAAAATCGCAGACATTGGAATGGTTGATATTGGAAAGGACCTCTAGAAGACATCTGATCTAATCCCTCTGCTGAAGCAGGGCCACATAGAGACAGTTGCCAAGAACCATGTTCATGTGGCTTTTCAATATCTCCAATGATAGAGACTCCACAACTTCCCTGGGCAGCTTGTGTCAGGGCTCCATCACCCTCACAAGAAAAAAGAATTTCCAGAGGTTCAAAAACAAATCTTCTGTGTTTCTGTTTGTTCCCATTACCTCTGGTTTGGTCACTGGGTGCCATTGTAAAGAACCAGCCTCCATCTCCTTTAGAACCTCCATTTAGGTATTTTTATACATTAAAAGGAATCCCCACTAATGAAAACCATTTCTTCTCCAGGCTGAACAGTCTCAGCCTTTCCTTACTGGAGAGATGCCTCTCAAACAGGCTCTTCACCAGATATCCATCCTCCTGTCTCTACCTTCTTTCCACTCCACAGTTCTATGCCTTTCTTATACTGTGGGGGCCAGACTCCAGGTGTGTCCAGAGCAGAGAAGAAGGATCCCCTCATTTGACCTACTAGCAATACTTTGCCCAGTGTAGCCTTGGAGACTATGTGCCACCTTTGCAAAAGGGCAAGTTGTTTGCTCATGTTCTGCCCCAGGACCCGTTTTCACAGAATCATAGAATCATAAAGGCTGGAAAAGATCTGCAAGATCATTGAGTCGAACCTTTGACCCAACACACCACCATCACATCAACTAAATCATATCATTAACTACCATGTCCACTCGCTTTTTGAACGCTTCCAGTGATGGTGACTCCACCACTTCCCTAGGCAGCCTGTGTCAATGCCCGACCACCCTTTCAGCAGAGAAATTCTTTCCACTGTCCAAACCAAACCCTCCCTGTCACAGCTTGAGGCCATTTCCTCTTGTCCTCCTACTAGTTGCCTGGGAAAAGAGGCTGACTCCCATCTTGCTACAACCTCCCTTCAGGTAGCTGTTGACAGCCAAGCTGATTTCCACTTGGTGATTCCCAGCATCTACCCATGCACGGGGCTGCTCCTTCCCAGGGGCAGGACTTTGCACTTTCCCTGCTTAAACTTCCTGTTATTCAAAGAAAATACTTGGATATGCCTGAATCTCAGCTTTCCACATGGTCATTCACTACATTAAGAACCAACAAAAACCAGACATCCTGGTCTATTTGTCAAGGCACTTCTCTAGGAATGCAGTCAAGGATATAAACACAATAGGGAAGCACAAACCTCATAGTCCCCTGTGCGTGAAAAGAAGCTGTTTTGCTGACCATGCTTCCAGTGCCACACGAGCTTCTTCTGCATTTTCACGCTGTCTCTTTCTCTCTCCACCATTTTCTGGCCCTCCTGGAGCCTCTCCAGACTCTGCTGGTACTCCTGCAGCTGCAGCGCCAGTGCCTGCCGGCTCTGCTCCAGCAGCTCCTCCTGGCACTCGCAATCCCGCTCCCGCTGCCCCAGCCGGCCCTCCCTCGCCTCCTGCTCCCGCTGCCGCTGCTCGCATTCCCGCAGCCACCGCTGCTGCTCTTGCTGAAACTGCTGCTTCAATTTGTGTATGTCGGCCAGTTCCACCCTTTGTTTTTCCAGATTACGGTATTTCTCTTGCTCCAACACAAGGTTTAGCCGAGAACCATGGCTCCGACTGGTCTTCTCGTTCTCTTGCAGCAGTAACCTATGGAGCTCTTTGTGGCTGTCCTGGATAGTCAGTGCTGCCTAGACACCACAACAAAATCCAACACAAATTTTTAAACATTTTTCCCTTTCTGTGTTTTTGCACAGAACCATTACATTAAAATGTTTCAGCTTTTTTGGGAGGTTATTCTTCAAGCAAATGGAGAAAATTCTGTGATAATGCCTTTAAGAGGTATTTCTAAAGCAAAATTCAACTCTTTTGAGCACTTTTAACAAAGCTTCTAGTTTACACTTAGTATTGTTACCCATGTTTATGTTACAGCTGTGCATATGCACTTCAATTACAGCTGGGGTCCTGTTCTGTCAGAGGATGTAAAGACACACAGGAAAAACGATATTTCATGGTTGAAGAGGGCAGTGAGGCACTGGAAATGTTATACTCACCCAAGTATTCCTAACACAGCTGTGACTGACACACATAAAACTGTATCGTTTCACAGCAGAGTTCACTCTCCTTTAAGGCTCTCCTTGCTAACCTGCAACATTGCAGTCCAGCTAACATCAGTCCTACAGGCACTGCCAACACAGTCCTGTCACCTGGACTGTACTGCTACATGCACCTGACCGAGGTGTCAGTGCAAGCGTAGACTTGCAGCACAGTAACAGCTTCAGGTTTGATGCCCCTGTTTTACAGCCGAGAGCTCTGTATTCCATCCTTCACAAGAATGTTGTGACATTGTTTGCATTAAAGGTTGTGACAGCTTCCAATAACGTGAAAACAAATGGCTGGGATTAAGAAGAAAGAAAAGCAAGAAAACCCTAGATCTGCTGAGGCACTTACTGCACTGCCTGTGTTCAAGAACTGACATGGGAATCCATTCCAGCAGACATTCCCAGACAATTCACGTAGCCCCACGGCCCTGTGCTGTCCAGCCCAGAAAGTTTTGAACATCATGCAATGTGCCATCTGCACTTCCCTTGGCTCTTCCTCCAGCATTGGGTCCGTTCCAGTGATTTGTAAACAGGAGAAGATCCTCTGCATGTCTCTCAGCACCTGACTGCCCATTCATGATCTTAGCAACTAAAGCATGATCCTAAACCTTAATTTGTGGTCTCTATTTATTTTAAAATTGCTCAAAAAATTTCAGGATTTCTGAATTTCCTGAAATACAGGATTTTTATTTTGCTTTCATATTACTTCAATATACCTAACTGCTAAGCCCAAGGTTTCCAGAATTATTATGAAATATGCTATGGTCAAGAGGGTCTAAAAATTAGGTATATGCAAATAAAACATCTAAAAATAGATTTATAAAACTGCAGCTAAATACGAAGTAAGTTCAGACATTCAAACTTAGCATAAAAGAGGAAAATACTTCAAACAAAGACTCTCCAGAATATGTGAAGTAAATGAGACCTAAGCAGCTAAAATGGGCTGAGTTTGCTACCTGAACTACCTGGCAAAGTTAATGCTTACTACGAGCCAGGAGAACAATCTAATCAAAATGCAATTTTTTTTCCAATATTTTTAACTATAATTTCAGAAATCTGTATGTGGAATGACATCATTTCAAGTGGAGCCATAATTTTACTTTCCTGCTAGGTTTTTGGACTGTACAGACATCCTCTTTTGGGAGAAGGGACTGCTCTACAAAGCAACTTAGTATTATTCAGTTCTTAAAAGAAACCAACCACTGATGTAGAATAAAACTATATTCTGTAACAACTTATCCAACAGTCAGTAGAGATCAGTATCAATTAACATAATGTCTAGAAGTAGGACAACAGGAAAACAAAATTAAATTTAAAAGTTAAGTTACTAGGACAAATTAATTACTCTAAAAAGTTAGTAGGGGGGTAGTCACCTGCATGCTGTATAAGAGACGGGTTAAGTTCTGGATTGCTTGTACAATCTAGAAAATAAAAGAGAAGGATTTTCAAAGGTTTGACCATTGTTAACTAAATAGTTATTACATTCTGTCTGAGGTTTAAATTAACTCACCTCTGTCCCTGTAGATCCTGAAAAATTCATACTTCCTCCCTAAAATAAACACATGTAGCTTTAAAAAGTTGATTTAAATTTTAAAATTGTATCATCTAGGTAATTTTTTAAACTAGTGGGCTAGGAAATGTGTACTAAGGCAACCCTTTATTGGTATATGAAAAAAGACAGAAGCAACAATCTGTGAAGACTAATAATTCATCAGAATGGAGTTTCTGTGGAAATTACTAGAAATTCTGAACACAACTGTAGAAATAAAACTATTTCATCCACAATTTTAATCCTTTGTGATAATGCTACACAGAAAAGACATTTCAATTCATTATTTGTTTACTTGACAGTTTTGAAGAAACCAGACTTCTGTATATACAGCATATACAGTGGGTTTAGATTATTTACAGCAGGATGAAACAGCATAAGACTGTTATCTCAAAAATAGAGATAACAACGTACTAAGAAACTAGCAAGAAGTTTCATGTTAGTGGATCACAAAAAAATGCCTTAGGGGCCCTGTGAACTGCTGTGCCCAGTACACTCTACAAAAGGCACCTGCATGGTCACTACTGTCCTCTGCAGCAAGGCACAGCCACTCCACACTTTGCATCCTTTTCCTAAGAAGCTCCTAAATTTATGGGGTGAAGTTACCCATAATTCCTTCTGCATGAAAAACAGGTCCTCTGAGAAAGAGAAGATGAAATGGTGGGGACTGTTGTAAACACAATCCCTTCTGAGACTATGCTGAAAAGACTTCCTGTATGATTTCTCTTTTCTTCTTTTTTTTTTTTTTTTTCCAAAGAAGGA